>WAAE01001237.1:817144-858339 GCA_013400495.1 Nicator chloris
GGAGAGGAGAGGAGAGGAGAGGAGAGGAGAGGAGAGGAGAGGAGAGGAGAGGAGAGTTTTCAGTTGGAAAGGATCTACAGGAATCATCCACAGCAGCTGCAGCATGTGCTCTTGCAGCAGTATGGTTGTCCTTACACATTGCTGAAATCCCGTTTTTGTGTTGAGAATTAATCCTTCTTTTTGATGTGACACAAATCAGACATCCTGCTGAAAGCCAGGCATTTATCCTGGTAACAACTTTCTCCCTCTTCTAGAATTCTAGGGTGGTTTGAATTGGAAGGGACCTTAAAGATGGTCTAGTTCCAACCCCCTGCCATGGGCAGGGACACCAGAGGAGACAAGAGCCTCCCTTCTTGGTGCTTTTCTCCCACTGTGCTTTCCACACTCTCTGTTCTGTGGCACTCCTGGCCCACTTTATCTCTGATTTCTGCTCTAGGGCCCACTGGCACTGACCACAGCTCTGGTTGAAGCCTCTCTGGCCTCCAGCAGAGCAGCAGCACTTCTTTCTCAGCTTTTGTAGAACTCCCCTTTTGAAAATCCCCTTTCCTCAAATGAGATGGGGATTTTTTGGGGGCAATGCTTTGTTGTTTTAAACCTGTGGTTGTTTTGCCTTCTGAAGCACAGCACAGGTGACCCAGCCAGACCTTGTCATTCATTGCACAGGATCATCCAATCTTTAAATTTGGAAAAGACCTCGATGAGCCACAAGTCCAATCTTTAACCCAGCACTGCCAAGCCCACCAGGTGCCACATCTACACATTTTTGGAACACTTGCAGGGATGATGACTCCACCACTGCCCTGGGCAGCCTGTTCCAATGCCTGACCACTCTCGTGGTCAGAAATTTTCCTTAAGATTAAAGAAATTAAGAAATTTTACTAAGAAATTTTCCTTAATATCCAAACTAAACCTCCCCTGGCACAAGCTGGGGACGTTTCCTCTTGTCCTCTGGGTTGTTACTCGGGAGAAGAGACTGACTGCCACTTCATTATCACCTCCTTTTATCTTCCCTGCTCTCCATTCCTGTATTTGATCTGCTTGGATTTGGCACTCAAGGAGATCTCCCTGCTCACATCTCTGATCTCAGTCATTCCCAGGGAAAACTCTCTTCTGCTCCTCGTGGATTTTCAACTGCAGGTTGTTCCTTTGTGGCTTCAGCCATCCCTGACACCCTTCCCTGGTGTGGCTGGGGGAGCAGCAGTCAGGTGTGGCTGTATCCACAGATCCACTGGTTTTGCAGCAGTGTTTAACACAGTGCCTTGCCTTCCTGCCCCTCCAGCTCCACAGTTCAGTTCACACGAGGCAGGAACCAAATCCTGGCAGGAAAGGGCTCTCCCTGGGGAAAAGAAATGCTTCAAGAAATGATGCTTGGGAAGCCCCTCCAAGCCCACCAAGATTTTGTGGCTGAGCTGGAGACAGGAGGGTGTAGTTCCTTCCAGGGGGTTTTGGGCATGACTAAAGCATTTTTTGTCCCCCAGATTTTCTGTAAGCAGCACTTCTGGCCAGGCTGGGGGAGCTGGAGGATGGCAAAGCTCTGTTACAAACCACTGGTGGAGACAGACACCAGCTGGGGCAGGTAACAGCAAGGGAAACCCTGAGCTCAACCTGCCCAGTGGGAGGTGTCCCTGCCCATGGCAGGGTTTGGAACTGCACGAGCTTTAAGGTCCCTTCCAGCCCAAACCATCCCGTGATTTATGAATGGCTTTTTGACCATTCCCACCTTGGGCTGACCTGGGGTGGGAGAGGCTTCCCCCACCACCGTTTTTCCCAGCAAACAGGCACCTGATGCTGTTTTTCCCCACTCCTGCACGTTTCCCAGCTCACACAGCCTGGGTTTGAGGCAGTGCTGTGGAGCTGCTGCCTGGGCTGGAGATCTGAGGGCAGCTCCAGAACCTGCCAGCTTGTGCTTCCCATCCTCCCTCCCACCTCAGCCTGATACACTCATTCTCCCCTCCCACCCTGCACCGTGCCATTTTAAATAGAGCATCAGGATAAGCGCTGAACATTCAGGAAAACAGGGCTGTGCTTTCACACTCTTTACAGACCTGGATTGGGACCATTTAGAATTCAGCCTCTCTCACCCCTTCCCTTCCTTGAATAATGGTTTAGGCTACCTGCAAGCTAAAATTGGATGTTCAGAGGCCACATAGAACTCACTGGTGCAGTAGCAGCCTTAGTTTTCCCATCTCTGTGTTTCTTACATTACATTTCATTTTTGTAACAGCCTCAAGGCTGTTGGTTGGTAAAAGCTGTAAAGCTCTAGTTGCTGCTCATTTAAAGGAAAAAAGGAAATAAAATCATAATCACAGAATCGTTATGAACTTTGAAAATGCTGTTGAAAAAAAATGACTTTTTTTTTGCATTGTTCCAGAGCTGCCACAGAGTAGGAGAGGGGAGCAGAAAGTTTGTAGGAATCGACAGTGCTGAGGTTTGTTTTGATAAAATATTGACATTTAAAAAGGCAACTCAGAGCCCTTTGAGCCACCTCTAATTGCTGTCATTCTCAGCAGGGCCACGGTGGGTGGGATCTCACAGAATCCCAGAACGGCTTGGCTTGGTCAAAACTCATCCAATTCCACCCCCTGCCATGGGCAGGGACACCTTCCACTGTTCCAGGCTGCTCCAAGCCCCATCCAGCCTGGCCTTGGACACTTCCAGGGATCCAGGGGCAGCCACAGCTTCTCTGGGCACCCTGTGCCAGGGTCCCAGCACCTTCACAGGGAAGAATTTGTTCCTCATATCTAATCCAAATCTTCTCTCAGTTTAAAGCCATTTCCCCTTGTCCTGTCCCTCCATCCCTTGCCTCAGTCCCTCTCCAGCTCTCCTGGAGCCCCTTCAGGCCCTGGAAAGGGCTCTGAGCTCTCCCTGGAGCCTTCTCCTCTCCAGGTGAGCACCCCCAGCTCTCCCAGCCTGGCTCCAGCCCTGGAACATCTCCGTGGCCTCCTCTGGAGTCGCTCCTGCAGCTCCACACATTTTTGTTGTGTTGGGAGCCCCAGAGCTGGTCCCAGCACTGCAGGAGGGGTCTCACAAGGGCAGAGCAGAGGCAGAATCACCTCCCTCGACCTGCTGGTGCCAATTCTTGTGATGCAGCCCAGGATGTGCTCGTCTTGCTGGAGGATGAGCTGCAGCTCCCTTTATTTGCAGAGGTTCTTAATGATCCAATTTCTGCTTCTCTGCTAATCACACATCAGTTCTCAGGAGGTACCTGCTCTAAAACTCAAAATTATATTAGGGAAAAGAGCCCACCGTTATGACTAATGAGTGGCTCTGCTTCAACATTTCTGACTGTCTCCAGGATGGAGCTGGTACCTATTTTGGTGGTGAGATCCCTAAAAATGGGTGACAGCATCCAAACCCAGTGCCTGTGTGATCCTGCCTGTCAGCAAGCACATCAAATCCATTATTTTAAAAAACATCACAACAAAGTGTCACAGCTGACAACCCGGTTATGAAAAAGTTAAAAGAAGATCTTGATTTTTCTGTAAAGTTGAAATTTAGAAGATCTAAAGCAGCCAGAAAATCTGGCTCCCTTTGCTGCCTGTGGCTGACTCACCACAGGCAGATAAAAACCATTCATCCCCCAGCACCCAAAGACTTTCAGGAGAACAAGAGGGATGTGGAATCAAATGAGATGAGGCCACAACCTTTACAGAATAGAAAAGAAAACACATTATTTGTGGAATGGTTTTACCCCTTGGACAATGAGGTACAGATAATTTCCTTCCCTTTCACACGAGTGAAGGTGAGAAGTGCCTGTGCCCCAACAGCACCCAAGGAACTGAAAGAATTGGAGAAGAAACTGGATCTTGGAGAGACCCAGATTGAACAACAAGTCATTAACTGGAACCTGATCTTTTCCCTGGCATGTTGTAAAGGTTAAGAGATGCCTGTCAAGGAATTTTTCTCCTTCTAATTTAAATTTTCCATGTTGGCTGGGTTACATTCATCAAGTTACACCTTCATCCTGTATCCCACGGGGAATGTGGATTTGCAGATAATCTCATTTTTGCAGCTGAGAATGTCTTTGTTTTGCTAACAGAGATGCAGGAGTTGCAGCACCATTTGCAGCAGCTGCCCCTCAGCTCCAACACCCCCGGGCCTGGTGTGGCTGGAGCTGCCTGTGGTGGGCAAAGCTGTCTCCTAGAAAAGCCAGGAGCTGGGCCCAGGCAGGGATCCCAGATGGGATGTGACTTTTCAGGCAGTCTTGCACTCATGAATTAAAAGAGAGGCAGAAGAGGAGGGACCATCCAAGCCAGAAGGAAATAGCCAAGGGTGGATGGCTCCTCCTCAGCTGCTGGAGCTGCAGAGCACTCCTGCTTTTCCATTGCCACCCCATTCCTGGGGACAGCCAGCCAGGAGGGGGAAGATGATAAATGGGAATCACAGGATCAAAGATCAAAGAGATCTTGCTCATCTGGTCCAGTCTGTCACAGAAAGGGAGCCTAGGTGAGGTTTTCCATCATTGTCCAGTCACACCTTGAAATCCTCCAGCCATGGGGTCTCCACCACATCCCTGGGGAAGTTGCTTCCATGATTCTCACTGCGAAGATTTCTTGTGTCAAGGTAAAACCTTTTCTGGGGCAACTTGTAGCCATTCCTTGTTGTCTTCTCCATGGCTCTGTGTGAAGAGAGAGCCTCCACCCCCTTTGTAGCACCTTTCAGCACTGGGGTGCTGTGATGAGGACCCCCCTGGACCTCCTCATCTCCAGGCAGCAGGGACCTAATTCCTGCAGTCTTTCCTTACAGGGCAGGTGCTTCCAGGTGGGAAGGAGCCTGCCAGGAGAGCAGAAAGCCAAGGAGATGGGCTGAAAGGGGTGGCTGATGGCTTGGAAAACCCCTCCTTTCTCCCAGGAGACCCAAGAGTGTGTTGGGAATGTGAAAGCAGATGCTGCAGTCACTAACAGGGAGAGGCAGCCCTGCAGGTGTGGGGACCATTCCCTGGAAAATCCAACCCCTTTGGTCCAGCCTGTGATGCCTTAGGTTTCAGCTTTCATGTTTTTCAGATTCTGTGCTGCCGAGGTGTGCAGTTCTGAGCCTCATATGAAGTGTTATGATCTCTCTTCACAGAGTAGGGAGACAAAACAAATCCTTTTCCTGCTGGAGACCAAGGACAACGAGTACAACTTTCAGGAGTACAAGACCACAAACAAGGGTGGGCTGAAGAGAGAAACAAGAAGGATGAGACCTCGTAACCTGAGACTGTGGCTGGACAATTAAACACCAATTTGAAAATGGACCAAAATTTAGAAAAGTGTGAGACCTCATGACCGTTTGTCCAATTTGTGACCATTTTGGGCCCACCTTGGGTGTAGTCCTGGCCAGGCTCTTGTGCTGCCCAAGGTGTACCTTAAAGGCTTTTTAATAAATTTTGTTTTATTCTCTAGCTCTGCCCAGTCTCTGTTCCAGGTCAGCCTCCCCAAGGCATCCCCTGTCCCCTGTCCCTGTGCCCCTGGCTGCCCTGTCCCCACGGCCTGGCACGCTGNGCTGCCCTGTCCCCGCGGCCTGGCACGCTGGGCACGGGCAGGGAGCGGAACTGGCACAGGGAACGTGCCTTGTCACACACCTGCCAGCTTGGCATCACTTCCATTTCCTCTTTTCTTTCCTCCCCCTCCTGGAGATTCAACATTTGTCCACGGTTCTCCTCGTGTACTTCAGCCAAAGCTGAGTTTAAAATGATGTTGCTTGAAAAAAATAAAAGGTGAGCAGCCAAGCTTTTGGAGGAAAAAACGGTTTAGCACACTAGGGGAGGTGTAAGGACATAATTTAGAACTCAACTGTTTGAGAAAAGCTGATTTCCCTCTTTTATTTTCCTGTGCTGATCACATATTTCTGCATTTTCACGGATGAGACAATAATCAGTGACTAGAATTGTCATGAATACTTATCCTGTATTCAGGTGTGGAGCCACTGGTTCCTTTCTCAAAGGAAACTCAGGAATCATCGGGCAAATGAAGAAATTGCTTGTGGAATACCAAAAGAGACTTTTTTTTCTCTGAAGGAAGGCGTTATCCACGGACCTGTGGAGCACAATCCTGGCAGGGGACTCAGACATCCAAAGCTGTGCTGATGCTCTTCCTTGAGATAATAATGTCTTTTAAATTTCCTCTACGGCGCCTTTAAAAGGCAGCGCTGCCCGGCTGCACCATCTCGTGGTGTGACCGGGCCCTGCATGGCCACAGCCTTTAAAACCCTGGTTTTTTCCAAGATTTCCATCACAGACACATCAAAGACAAAAGCTGCCACTGCCAGACCATGCCACGGCTTGGGCCACCACAGTCCAGAGCCACGAAGGCTCTCCAGACCTTCCCCCCTCATGCTCCTTTTTGGGATGCAACAAAAATCCAGTTGTTTTCCAAGCATCATCATCCCAAGTCTTTGCCTGATCCCTCTGGTTGTTATTCCAAGATCCATCCAGCAGACCAGGGATCAGACCAGTGGGTCATCTGAACTGCTCTGAGTGACTAAGATTTGTTACAGAGGATTCCAGCGAGACCAAGGCTCCAGTCACTACTGAGAGGAAAAGTCAGAGGGAAAGTTAAGAGCCAAAGAGCTCCAGAGCCAAGGGCAGGACCTGTACGTGCTCAGCCTCAGCCCTACTCCTACACAGCACCTGGTCCCTCTCAGCTGTGACTCTTTTCCAACCAAAATGATTCTGTAATTCTGTGATTAAATGGGTTCTTCAGGTCTCCANTTAAGAAACAAAAAAAAAAAAAAAAAAAAAAAAAAAAAAAAAAAAAAAAAGAAAAGAAAAATAAAATTACCCTCTTCTAGATGTATTTGCTTGTGAAAGAAAAAGATGGCCCATTTCAGGTGCACTAAAACCCCCACAGATAAATTTTACACCAATCTCTGGTTCTCAGCCTCTGAGGGTACAGCAGGTATTAACCATGGGATTAGGCAGAGAAAGAAAGAAACCTAACAGCATTTATAAAGTAATTTTCCTATTAACAACACATGAAAACTCCAGACTTTCACCTTTCTGCGGGTTTGTCTTCCAGCAAATGCTTAACTTGCAACCACCTTCTTCAGCCTGGTCCTTCCATGCAGACCTAATGTGAGACATGTGCCAGGTGAGAAACTGCTTCACATGGGCCCCTAGAACCAATCCAGCTCAGCAGAAGGCAGCTCCCCCAGCTTCTTTCCCTCGGGGGATAAATGTTTGGCTGCAGACTGGGTGACCCAAGACCTGTGCCAGGTCAGCTGCTCAACACCAGTACTCCCAACAGGCACTGTCACCAGTGAGAGAGAGGTGACACTGCAGCCTGGGACAACGGCAGCGATCCTGATCCACTCACAGCCCCATTTATCCCTGAAAACCCAGGACAGGCAGGTGAGGACCCCAACAACTGCTTCAGGGATGCTGTGAATGTCACACCAGGGGTGCTGCATGCAGGGACTGAAGGAGGTTTGTACAGAAACCCCACCGGCCACCATCACGTCTCCTCCTGCCCTCTCATCCTCTCCCACAATCCAGGATCTTGCTCCTTTTCTCAGCTCCATCTTACAGGCTTCAGTGCCTTTGGAAAGCAGCCAGATGGGTTTATCCAAACCTCAGCAGGTTAATCAAAAGGAACAGGAGCTGAACCTTTCTGCCAAATCTGCTGCCAGAGGAAGAAGGCCTTGGCGCTCAGCAGTCAGGGCTTTCATCTTTATTAAAGCCCAGCAGCTCCCAAGAGTTGTGAGAAGAATGGAATGAGAACTTTCTGGCCTGATTCTCTGAAGTCTTTGCTTCCCCCTCCCAACGTTTCCCCCATGGAGAATGTCATGTGGACAGAGAAAGGGGATTTCTGGAAACAGACCTAAACTATTTGCATTATCAGACATGAAGAGAACGAAAAAAAATAACAGAGTTTATTGTCAAACTGAATCAAAGCATGAAAAATTTACAAGGTTACACTGTAAATAAATTTGGTTTTCATCACACAAGCTCATTAAAATCAAAGAAAACAACCCATTGTCAAGCCAGCAACTCCCCCAACCCCCCCCTGAGCTTTCTAGTGCAACATTTATTGAAAGGCTGGGAATTCAGAGGTGGTGACATCACATTTGTAGGGCCAAAAGGATCACCCCTCATTATCTGGAGGGACAGAGGTTCTCCGAGGGGGTGGCACGTTTCTGGCTGAGCGGTGACTCCTCTGCTCCCCTTTGAGCAGCAGCAGCCTTGTCCTTGCTGGAGTGACCCTGAGGTGACGAGGCTGCCCAGCTGTGCTGTGCTCGTGTCCAGCTTTTCCTGCCATTTCCATCCCACCAGGAGTTGTCCAGGTCATTCAATCCAAAGGTGGGCGTGAAACCCAGCGACACCGACTCCTGCAGGGCAGCGGGAGGGGACAAGGACACGGACACAGCCACCACCTCCCCAACTCAGTCTGATCTCAGCCATGGCCAAAGTCACCTGTTGATACTGGGGGGCAGCAGCCAAGCCCACCCTGGGGACCACACTGACCCCCACGTGTCCCATACCTCGGAAACGCCGGGGACACCCTGCTGCCAGCACGGCTCCTTCCAACACAACTCCTGGCAGCTTTCCAAGGCTGAGTCTGCCAGCCAAGCCGATGGGTTACCCACAGATCTTCCCTTCTCCAGCAGAACTTTGCCCTGGCTCCTGCCAGTGTGGCTGGGCTGGTGGGAAGTCTGCTTGGCAAAGGTTGCTGGGCAGGAAAACTGCTGGAGGCTGCAGCCCACCTGGAGCAGCCTTATCCCAATTCCTGCAGGGAATTGCAGAGCAGTTGGCTTTCCTTCTGAGTCAAAAGACAACAAAAAGGGGAGGAGGGAAGCTACTGGAAAGCCTAGAGGTGTATAGACTACTGTGTATTCAGTTCTGCAGACACTTGGTTTCTGTCAGCACAACAGGATCTTTCTCACCACCATAAACGAGCTGTTTATGAATTTTGAAACACTTGTTTTACCAAGTGAAAAAAAAAAGGGCATCTTTATTCGAAGCAGCAGCTAAGGAGATTAGCTTAAAATTAAAAACAAAAACAAAACAAAACTGAACCAAACCTAAAAAAATCCAAAAACCTGACCAACCAGTACAAAGTAAAAGCAGGCCAGGTCATTCCAACTGATCACAGGACTAACTAAAAAATATTTTTAATTGCAACTAATGTGCTATCTTGAGCCAGCTGCTAATTCCAACAGGCCTGAGGTTTCCTGCTCATAAAGCATCAATAATATGTACCTTTTCCTAGAAAGGAAGGCTCTGCCTAAGTCTTACTGTGTCAGATAAAAAGTCCCAAAATAGATTTTTGCAACCAAAGAAAGTGTTTTATTCAGATATTCATGTGGATATGGCAGTGATGTTAAGAACAGCTATTCAAGTAGCTGAAGTAAGCCCTTCAAAAGAAGTCACACAGCTTTGAGACTTGAACAAATTATTGTATGATCTCATCCAAGAGATCTAAATAGCTGGAACATCTGCAAGAGTCGCCACCAATTTATTTAGCAGAGTTCATCAGTAGTTCATCAGCTCTGTTTGCACAAGCAGGTGCCAGGGCAGCCACTGAGGAGTCCTGCACATGACTGAGAAAGGAGAGGGGGAGGAGGCTGGGACAGAGATGGGTGAGTTTACCCTCTAACATGGCTGTGCATCAGCAGGAGTGAAGTCCCTGCTGAATCAGGGCAGTGCCTGTTACTGAAGAAGTGCAGAAATGCTTTTTCCCAGAGAAGTATTACATGCACAAGTAACTATATTGTTAAAATTTTTTATTTGTGACAGTAAAGAAACCATTCAATACCTGATTGACAACACTCCTCTCTCCTGCAAACACTCATATGGTATCTGTAGTGTTTCTCAAGTATTGCTGGATTGTTCATTGCATCAAAGTGTAAACAGCTCCATCATAAGGGGACCAAAAAAAAGGGGAAAAAAAGAAAGAAAGGAACATTTCCATTGCTTACTCCTCTGTTGAGGAGCTCCCAACAGATCTTTAACAAGAAATAAGAGAGAGTCAGCTGGGATTTTACAACATCATGTGAAACAGAAAACTGACAGCTGGTTTTGCATAGTTAGCCCAGAGATTTTGAAGCAATTGCCCCACGCCGGTCTCACCTGCCCCTCCTCGCCCCACAAAGGCAAAAATCATCACAGCACCTTGGAATCAGAGGCACAAACTTGGTTTTGTTTTACAAATAGGGCTGTGCGGACCTGTGGTTTATTAGGTTAAAAACAATCTGTCCAACAGAGGGTTACGCCTTCGGAAGTCACAGAGCTACCGATTCTTTTTCTTGGGTTGTTTTTTTTTACACTGAAATTTCAAAAGCTGCAACACCAGCACACACCAGTGTCATTTAGATACTTTATTGTCCCCAACCAGTCTGATCAAAATCATGCTGTAAGAAAAGTGATTGCGTACACCGACAACCAAAACGTCTCCAGGTGTTGAGTTTCTTCCACGTGTAACTTTTGCTTTAAGAAAGATCAAAAGGGCGAAACAAAGAGACAAATTATTCTTCCAAAGCTACCTAAATGAACACAGCAATATTGTACATTTGCCACCATCTCCCCATGCCCAGCCTGCCACGCTTCCTGGTGTGAGCAAGGATTCTGCGCACAGCCCTAAGGTTACAAATGGCAACTTCTTTGTGAACGCTTCCGTTGGATTGCAAGGGTCTAAGGCATCCTGCCTTACAGCTTCAGTTAAAAATACCCATACAGGCAAAAAACCGTTTTTTAACCCAACATAAAAAGGACAACAGAACTTCAGGGCCAGGCAGCATCTCTTTAGAATGACCAACTGGGAAAAGATTTTTTCGAATTTCTGTAATACCCAGAAATAGAATTGAAACCCAGGGTTTGTAACAGCCCTGGTGACCTGCATGCAGTAACTGCACTTCAAAATATGCAAGACATTTAGGAAACAAGTTTGGTTTCTTTTTTTCCTATTTGATTTTTTTTTTTAAATCTTGTATTTAAAATACAATCAAATACCCGTATTGCAAATTTTACAAACATTCCACTCGTTCTCTGACTTTATGGACAGAACTCTATTGCTTTTTTAGAATCTAGAAACTCTAAATATATAGCGTATGTATATCCACACAAACTCAACACTTGAAATTTCAAGTATGATGATAGTGTCAAAATAAACAAGTTTGATCCCTTTGGCCAAATCTGAATACCCAGGGGAGTCCAAACCTGATTGCAGAGCACTCTGAGTTTTATTTCCATAGGAGTTGGGTGGGTTAAAAAAAAATAGAACTGATCAAAACTTCTAGAAAATACTCTTGATACTAAGAGATCAAAGCTGTGCTAAGTTTTTTGTCTTTGTATTGTCAGCAAGTGTCATTTTAATGCTGTACTAAGTTACAGAAAGTTGGGTTGTTTAAAATTTGGGGGGGTTAAGAGCCAAAATAATACAGTACAAGTCTGGTTGTACAGAACATCATCAGAACCGTCCCTCCAGAGGCTGGTGCAGAAGTTCAGTTGCCCATTCTATGTGGATTTGAAAACAATACAAGACACTTTAATAATATAATGAACATTCATTCACAGACTTAAGGCAACTGGTTCATGAAATCGCTGCTTCCAGAGATGCAAACAGGTGACATGCTTTGTCTCACGTCCAACAGGTCACAACTGTCACACGGCCCTGTCTCGGGGGTTATTTCTCCATCGTCTGATTGTTTGGTCTAATGCTAACGAGAAAAAGTCTTTGAATTTCTTCAGCCATTCCTCTCATACCTGCACGACTAACTACAACCTGAATACTTCCCTGCAAACTGCCCCGGGGCCCAGGAGCCACAGGCACAGTTGAAAATACTGCTCAGAGAACAACTTCTTTTTCTTTTTTTCTTTTTTTTTTTTTGGCAGCTTACAGTTTCATTACTCTGGAGTCAAATACAAAATTAAACCATCTTAAACTGAAAGTAAACGTTAATGGACTAACCAGAATCCATATGTCCTTTTTGCTTGTTTTTGTTAGATTTTTAAACCAAGTAGGCTTTTCTTTCCTTAAGTTTTTGATTTTTAAACTCGACCGTTTGTCTTTTTCGTTGTGGCACAGATTTGTACAGTACTGAGGTGATGCCAGCTGGTTAAGAAACAAAAGGGTGATGCTGTGCAGACTGACGGGTGTGACGGGACTGCCTCCAGCACCCCTGGGCCCAGCCACAGCTGGAGCACAGCTGGAGCACAGCTGCACTGCAAGGGGGGCTCACTTTGATGCTGCACCCACCACAACCCTCTCGCTGCCTGTGCAGACTGGCCTGCCCCTCTCAGATGGGTTTGTTAAGCTGCTTCACCAACGTTTTTAGGACAAGGATCACAAGCCCCAAGTCCAGCTTTGTTTTTTTTTTTCCCAAGTCATGGGGACTTTTCGAGGAAAAGAGAAAAGGCAAAGGGGGTCTACAATTCAGAATTTAGCACGAGGCTAATTAGAAGCACCAAATAGTCCATTTAGTCTTCTCTGATGACAGCCAAATGCAGCTGCTCTTTTTATGTTGGCAGATTTCTGCTGTGGACAATAACTGAAAGGTGACACTGGAAAGGGGGGGAAAAAAAAGGTGTGCCTTGTTCTTCAAAGGCATAAAATATTTAAAAATAATTCACCTGAAAAGGTACCTATGGCACTGCAGAAGATGTTATGCAGGCTCTCAGACTCAGAGATGAGTCTAACTCAACTCCAACGCCAGAGGACCAATTTTAGTCTGGGCTAGTAACTTCTGCCATTCCAGCAAGACTTGATACAGCTCCTAATCTGCACCTTACACCTTGGGGAAAAAGAAATACAAATCAAAGGTGTGGGCAGAATACTTCCTGCATTTGCATGTACCAAAGAAAGGAGAGGGCATCATCTTAATGGAAAAAAAATTAAAAATTAATCCTTTACAGGTCACCTTTAACTGGGTTCTCTGGTATTTCAGATACCAATGGGTTAATCCATGGGGGTGGGTTATGAAGCCTGCATTTTATTTATTGCCCAAGTTTGCAGCTTACAGAAAATGTCTCATAGCACAGGCACAGTGGCAAAAACAGTATAACAGCCGATGGTCAACTCCATTTGGTGAGTATACAGTAGCAGCAATTAAAAGAAAAAAGTACTCCAAACAGCTCAATATAGATCCAGCTTACCCAGATGGGTTGTTTTGAGAAAAGAATCTTAAACTAATAAATAGATCTCCTCGCTGTTCTCCCAAGATAATGGTTTTCCAAAAAAGAAGAGGCATGGCAGTTGTGCGTGAGCAGAGACAGCAGAACTTCATCTGCCTGCAATTCAAGGTGCTTTAGGTCTATCAGCCACCTCCTTTCCTCAGCTCCATCACTCCCTAAAGAACTCAAACAACTGCAGGTATGTTGGAAAACTGTGCCCCAAATCCTCATCAGTGAAACAAGCACGTTAATGACCCCAATTCAGCCCTCCCACCAACGCCTGAACCTTCTGAGCATGACAAAGTGTGACACAGCTCAATGTCATCGTGGAGACAGGAACCCAGCATCTTGGTTTCAACTTTTTCCTTTGTTATATATTACAGTGCTCTATAAATTTTTTTTTCCTTTTTCCTTTTAAAGCATTTAGACAATACAAGACTAAAAGATGTCTGGAAATACGTCTTATACAAAAATGAATTTTCATCTTAAAATAACATTCAAAAAGGCACTTCATTCTGTAAGAAAAAATTCAGAGTCAGGTCAACTGCTCTAAGCAGGGGGGTAAAATTGTCTGCATAGTGGGAGGGGAAGAAAGGGAGAGAAATTCAACTGCTGAAATACAAGCTTCTTTTTTTTTGGCATGTTTTAAGAAAAGCTGATCCAGTAAAAGATGTCCATTTATGAAATTAATTAAAAGAGTCCCATTTAAAATAGCTTCTTTTTTTTTTTTTTTCCTTTAAAAAAGTAGTCTGAACACATGACCTTAGGAGTCAGGCTTCTGAAGGCTTAATAGCATCACTCATGATTGTCCTTCGTGTCCAATGTAACAGGAAGATCAAGAGTAGCACTTCTGACAGGGGTGACCTCCCCAAAGCTTACATTTGAAAGAGCTGAAAGAGATGGAGACAGCCTCTAGCAACTGCAATCTAGGAGCAGGAGTCAGTCAGAGTTAAGGGCTACCTGTTGCAGAGTTTATGAAGCATACTGTAAACTTCTTCCTCTTTGCTTAGTCCTTCAAAGAAAGGAATAAGATCTAGCAGCTCTGTGTCTGTCATGTCATCAAACCAGGACTGCACAGGCACCTGAAACAAAGCGACCAACAAACACTGAGAGGGTTTCGTGGTGCAAAAGACACGTGAGTTTTGTCTGTGTGGGTGTTCTGTAACCAGCATCATCATGCTGTGATAATCACGGCAATTAGCTGCTCATTAGCATTCAGATGGAGCAGCAGGTTCAACCCCAAGCCCAACCAGGCCAGTTGAGCTTCACCTGCATGTCCAGGTGACCCAGATGACCCCGCACTGGGCAGCTCTCCTTGCTTTGCCTCCTTGGTATCCAGAACAGACTGGGAGGCAGACACAGGTTACAAAGCTGCACTGACACTTTATTTACAGGCAAATCTTTTTTTTTCCCCCTCTCTAAGAATTATCAGAGTGAGTCACCAGGCACAGGCAGGCAGCAACAACCCCTTCTGGCATGGGGTTTGGAGGAAATGTGTGACTGCAAGGGCACAACACTGTTCAGGTCAAAATGTTAGATCAAGAGAGTGGGCTCAGAAAACAACACATATAATAACCCTTCTGAAATAGGCAGGCTGGGTTTGGGGAAGGTGTTCTGTGTATCTTCACTATGGGAGCACACTGAGGTCTTTCCAAGACTATCTTGGATCTTGTTACAAGCTCTGGTTTCTGCAGAGACTCGAGTATCAGTCAGCCAGCAGCACTTTCTATACATGATTAAACCACTCTGACAAGGCCCTTAATTTCATCTCCCAAATTTCTACAGCTCATTATTTTCTTGGCACTGATTTCCAAGATACCAAATGATGATCTTGGATCAGGTTTTCCATTTTAACCATGAACATAAATTAGAGCTCCAGGTCCTGCTTATTATAAATGGCAGCTTTAAACCATGTGTGGCACCAACCAGAAAAATGTTTTCACCTCATCACTTAGGGCATCACAATATTAGGATCTGAACTTGAAAGCTGACTGCTGGAAGATAAATAGCTCATGTTACAAAAAAAAAAAGCTATTCTGAAGAGGCAGGACTGTGCAAAGCAGTGTTCTTGATAGAAGATTTCCTACACTGATTTTAACAGTTCACAAAGAAGGCAGCCTAAAAACATCAAAGCCAACAATGCACAGCCTGGTTCTCTAAAAGTCAGCAGATCTGAGTTCCAGCTTCTCCCCTGGCAGCTCAAGCAGATGTGAGCAGCTGTCCTGGCTGCAGCCATGGATGGAGCACCCAGACCTCCCATCAGAGCTCCTGGATACAAACACACAGTGAAAATGCACAATGCTCCTCACTGCTCACCCCTGCAGAACTGCTGCCTGCCCTTTATCCTTACTCCTAAACCTTGATGAACTTGTTGACTAACACTTCTAATTATGGAGTTAGGACAAAAATAATTGAGAGAGGAGCATGACAACACAACAACACCTTTTTTTTCCTTTCCCTTACCCCCAAATGCAGATCTCAGTAGACACCAGTAAAGAATTATCTTGCCTAATAAAATGTTATTCACTCAATGAAAAAAAAGATGAGAGCACCTAAAGAAGTTCAAGCAAACCATTTTTTCTGTAATCACTACTCCAAAGAACAAAATCTGTGCTGCAGGGCAGCTTTGTTTCTTAGAGCCAGGTCGGTTTTTAGGTTCCACACCACTTGGTGTTTCCCCAGACTGCAGGACCTCAAGCCAACAGCCAAAGCTCTGAGCACAGTCATGGCTGTGACACGCTGTCAAGATCACTTTGCCCATGTCCTTCACCATTTGGCAGGGAACCCCAGAACCCAGCTGCAGCCTGAGAAAACCCAGAACCTGACACAAGCCAGCGCTCTGAAAAGTCTATTTGCTGAACCACAAAAGCTGGGCAAGGGCCAGAGAGATGAAGCTGCGCTCCAATACTTACTGCATTTTCAGGATGGAAGATGTAAGATGCAGGAGAATTATCTACTATGATAACTTTACTCAGCTCACGGCCCAGTCGACTCAGATCCTTCACGTAATTCCCTCGGTGGAAAACACAGGATTCTCTGAAGAGCCTTGCCCTGAACACACCCCAGCGATCCAGTAAGTCGGCTACTGGGTCTGCATACTTAAAAACAGAAGTCAGAACATCAAGTTAGCAAGGTGCAGGTAAGGCTGATTCACAGAGCCAAAGAAGGCACACAAAAGAAGTTTAGATAAAATGCCCTTTTTCTCCATTTTTTCCCTGCTCTTTGTTAATTAACTCGCTTGCCTGCAAACCTGAAGTGATTAGTAAAGAGATAAAGCAAACGTAGGACAATTATCTTTCTAGAGAAGGCTAACTTGCAGTCTAAATGTTTTCTGTGATTTATTGATTAGGTTTTATTCTCAGGGCCAACTTAGAGTCACCCTAAGGGTTTTCTAGTGGTTGATGGATCCGGAGATCTCACCTACCATTACCATAAAACCAGTCAATGCTAACAGGAAATCAATCTGGAGCTTTTCCTCAGGTGATTTGTTTCCATGGGCCTCTGAAGATAAACTGCAATGAACAAATCTGAGCCTGATGTGGTTCTGCCAAATGATGCCCTTGGAGCAACTGGGTCAGCAAGACTCTTAAGATTACCAGATTGCATAATTAGGTCAAAAAAGATCAGCCAAAGACGTTATTAATAAAAATACTCATGTACAATACCAGGGAAATTCTCATTTTGTACATAAGATGACACTTCAAGTGAGGCACACCTTAGAATGCAACAATTTATATAAACTGACCAAGAAAAATATCCAAATAAAGTCCAACATGAATGACCACATACTTGAAAATGGTAGTTATTTTTACTATTGCACAACGGGAGTTACCATTTTCCTATATTTTAATCTGAGAAAAAAACTGACGTTGAAATCAATCATCTCCTGATTATGAAATCAGACAGGTAAGTTTCAGTATGAAATTGGGGCAGTATTTAGGGTTTTTTCAACATGACTGAACAGTATGTGGTAAAGAAATGCAGGGAAAAAGGCTTTATAGAAGATCAGAGTCCTGTCCCTTTCCACCATCTCTACACTAAGCTGCAGCAAAAGCTTGCCATGCTAGAGCACTATTTAGAAATGATCAGTATCATTTTACAAACAAGACACCACAAATACAATACACTGAAGTGAAGACTTCCAGATCAGTCTACTACTGTAACATCTACCACAAAAACTACCTACGAGCCACTACTGCTACTGCAGAACCAGAGGGCACAAAATATTCCTGGGGACGTTTCAAGCTTGGCAAAAAAGGCCTCGTTTTCTAACTCCAGGTTGCAACTGCACCTCGGCAGAGGAAGAACCGTGGTTCCCAATTTCCAGTGAGTTTCTGAGTCACTGGTTGATGGTGTAGACAGGGTTTAATTTGGTGTTTTATTTCATGCCCAGCTTTGATGTGCTGCTTCACTCGCACGCTATTTGTTCTAATTTCTCACTATAACCATGGTAACTTGTGAGCCTTTCATATTGGCATCATGAGCAATGCATGGAGGCTACATTATGAGACAAGCCCATATGTGATGGTGTTACCATGGAAACACTTACCCACACACTAGCAGACAAAGTACACACTGTCAGACAAAGAAGCAGAAAAGAAGGGGAAAAATTAAGATAGTACCAACTGTGGAAATAATTATCCATAGAAAACCCAACCAAAAGTCCACTGACCAGCACCAAAAGGGTTAAAGAGATGAAGGGAGGAACAAACCTTGGCTAGACTGGCTGTGAAGAGTACACATTCAAAGAGCTCTCCCATCCTCTGAAGAAACTCATCCACATGTGGTCGTTTCAATACATAAACCTGGAATGATAATGGCATTTAGGTCAGATGGTGCCCAAGGAAAGAAAAAAAAAAACCAAAACCACTCCTGCAATCCCAGCACTTGAAACAAAAGGTAACAGGGAAGCAGTTCAAATGAAATGCTGGGGAAAAAGAAAAGCATGCAAGATAAAAGGAGAGGTCCAATAATGAGAGACTGGCACTCGTGGGCTGCCAAGCCCCTGCAAACACCGAGCATCAGCAGGAGTGGTGCTCCTTGAAAAATCTCACTGAAGGCAAAGGGAGACACGAGGGCTTCTCAAGATGTGAGGACTGGGATCTCTCCACCAAACCCACTCTGGTGCTGGAAAGCTGAAGAGCTGCACAGAAGGAATAAACCTGAGGAAGCCTCTGACTGCAGGAATTGCACAATCAGGACCTGTTTTTGTTCTCTGGCTGACCCTTCCATTTCTGAAATCCCAGGTGCTGAGCACCACAACTCACTAGGGAGAGTGATCAAGCCCTTCAGCTCTACAGAGAACTTTTTTCACCAAAAATCTCTACAGCACCACATAGAATGTCTAAAAATGCTGGGTTTGAAACTTGCTGACAAAGTCTACAGCAGCTTCTAAAGAGGACCTTGCCAAAAGATGGCAAATTCCCAGGATTTCTCTCCTCTTCAGCACCCTGCCTTCAGCAGTGCTCTGCTGCCTTTCAGCACTGGCTTGGCTGCCTGCTGTCAACAACCTGATTAGCAGACATAAAAACCTCCCTGCTTCTCCCTTCAGAGCACACAAGATGATTTTGTGCTCACAGAAGACACCAAAACAAGGAAGCTGCTGCTCAGAAAGCTTGGAAACAGCTCACAATATACTGGGAAGCTAAAGAGGGGAGTCTGCTTGAAAAATATTAATCTGTCTTGTTTGCAGTTAGATTAAAAGTTTGCGAGAAAACATTGACAGCATTTTATCTTCTTTTATTTGGCAAATGATCCCTAATATTGGAAATTTCAAGTGGAGAAGTCTGGCACAGAGCTGAATTCAGGAGGAATTGCAAGACTGATGCTATTTCAGGAATTTCATTCTTTGACATGTAAAACTAGATTAATTGTATGTATCTTACAAGATTCCTATTAGTAAGAGGTAAAAAAAAATCAAGGTACCCAGAGAAAAAGCCTGAAGGAGAAAAATATGGAAACAGCAGCTTGAACTCGAGTGTAACAATTAAAGCCTTCAGCAAAAGAAGGAAAAAAGAAACTGTGTAATTGAAATTGAAAACCTAAATTTGAAAGCAAAGGTTTTCTTTAAAACACATGTGATAGAGCTGAACCTTAATGACTTAAGCAGAAATGTTAATTTTCCCCTTTATGCAGCATACAGATCATACCATGAAGTCTTTACCTCTTTTAAGTTATTTCTATGAAATTTATCTAAACTATTTCTGGCCCCATAAGCATTACATTCAGACTTTGATACAGATAACAATTTATAACTCAGATTTTTTTTTTAAACAACCACAGCAGCACCTAACCCATCAAATAATTGTGACACTTTATGGATTAAAGAGAGTTAACAGATGTATTTCAACAGCACTGTCTTTCCAGATAATTACAGGAATGTTTCCTGTATTTCACCAGGCATAAACCAAGTAATTTCCTCTCCTATAACAACGCAATTAATTTTTCATTTAATTCTTTCTACACAAAGTTGTGCTGTAGCATTTCCTCTCCAAATTCTACCTTTGAATTTTTTTGAAGACAGAAAGACAGCTGCAGTCCCTTCTGCATTTGGGTATCCAGAGAGTATCCAATTTCCCAGATGTGAGAGGAAAGCCAGCAGGATCCAAGTTCATAATTAAGTTCTTGATTCTTTAGCCTTAAGTTTTATTCCTACACTTATTTTTGAGGGCACAAAAGGGGCACCCCGGAGTCTTAACATCATTCTTGGAGGGTAAGTGCTGGAATTTAATACTAATTTCCCTTTTAAAGCCCAGTGCTTCCAGCCTCAGCAGAAGTCTCCTCTTTGCTCTCCATCCCTATCTCTGCCCCTGTCAGTGAAGTATTTCCACTTGGAATGTAATTACAAACTCCCTGCCAAGGATCTGAACTTTGCAGCTTGCAACACAACCCACCTCCTCCATCAGGAGCACACAGCACATCAACCCCAGGGCTCTGAGCCACAGCCTGGCCTGCATTTGCCAGTCTTTGCAATAAACACTCATTTGGCTGTTTTTAGGCATCCTAATTCTGCACCTAATTCAGGATTAGCTGTGAATACATGGTATTTTTAGTTGGATGGTCTCTCTTCAACAGTTTAGGGCTCCTGATCCACCACAAAGCACTCACAGCCTCCTCTACTTGAGTTCCTCCTGCTGCTTTGCCTTAAATCTTTCCCTACTGGGATCTGGCCAACAGATTTGCTTCTGATGTTAAATGCCTAATTAATAATAAATGTCTTCTCTTAGGATGAAGTCTCACCAAATTTCCCTTGATTATTCCCCTCTGTAAAAAGTCCCAATTCTTTTGCCTTTTTTTTAATAAACAACACAATTTTTTTTTGGCAGAACAACATATCTTAATACTCTGGATAGTTATTCTCCTTGAAGTTTTCTTTGAGAAGTCCTACTTAGAGCCTGGAAGCAACTCCAAAATGTACTGGTATCCTGGGCTACTAAATCTCTTTGGTTTACTTCACATAAAAAGCTTTCTTCAGCTGACAGTGCAGCTCTTTTCTCCTCTTCCTTCTCATTTGGAATTTTTTCCCCTTTACTTTGTTAGTGGCTGGACCTGAATGTCAATGCTGCATGGTTATTTGTGGCTTGGCTTTTTCCTCCATTGCCTGATGTCTTCAGTTGAAATCTCTAGACTAACTGGCTCCTGGCATCTTTCTGAGATTTATCAGGGTATTAAAAAAAAATAATAATCCACCCACTTTTTTGTTTTATGCTCACTGATTTTTTCCTTATCACAGCAAGAATTTAGAGGAATACAGTAATTTTTTTATTATTATTTAAAATGAACCCTACTCAACACTTAAAGCACAAATCAGGCACTAGGCATGTTTCCACAGGATTCTTACAGCTGCTAATGGCAGAACACAAGCAATTATCTTTAATTGTTTCCAAGCATTTCATACTTCCACATGAATTTTCTATACCTCAAAGCAGCCTCAACCTACAGGGACTCAGTATTTGTGAAACCCAAAGCTCATTTGCAATTAATTGAACAGGACACATAGAAATGCCCTTCAAAACCAGCTTTACAATGAGGAAATGTGCAAGTAATGACCAAAAAATCTGCCCATGGCAAGTCCAGCTCCTGGAATCTCCTGTTTCATGTCTCTTGTGAGCAGTGAGCAGAAAATCCCACGTGTCCCTCGTGGTCCTGGGTCACACAGTTGTGGCCGTGTCCCAGTGCAAGTAACCAAGAATAGGCCAGTTAGAATGGATACAGCCTATCCTGGATTACTTGAACCAGGCCACAGCCTTCTGCAAGAAAATCCATGAATTCTGTTCTTTACAGGAAGGAAATTAATTATTCTAACAGCCTTTCCCCCCCATCATTAAAAGAAAAATGATTTTGCATATTATGTTCCAAGTATACAGGCCACATGTTCCTTCAGTTTTCAACAACTAAAAAGAAGCAATTAACTACCTCCCCCCTCACCCCAAACAATCACTTAAAAATTAGTTTTACTCAATAAACAAATTCTATTTAAAAATTGAATTCAACATGACACCAAATCAAACTCTTCCTGGCTGCCCTCTTTATTCTTGGACACCAAAATCAAGGCACAAAGCCACTGGAATTCGATTTAGATGAAAGAGGAAGGACAAGCATTCCCTAAAAACCTTCACCCCTTGGGAATTAAAGCTGTATTTGATGCAGTTTCTGCTCTGGGGGCTGTGGTCACTCTGCTCTTGCCCAGAGGGAAGCAGGGTCCAAAGGAGAGGATGTGTTCCTGCAGAGTTAAATCAAGGTACCAAACAGTGAGCATCTCCCTCCAGCCACCACTTCCACCCTCAGTGAGCTTCCTCTCAGCTCCAACACATTCCACTGGAATTCCCAGCTGTAATTTGGGAGAGCAGGACCAGCTCTGACCTCCAGAGACCCAGAGTGGAATGAGAGAAGTGGCCACAAGAATCAGCTTGGACCAGAGCCCCCCTTTTGTAGCTGGGCATCACCCCCAGCACAAAGAGTGGGATTGTGCCCTGGAACTTCAGCTGCCCCAGGAAGGGCAGCTCTGCAGGCATCCAGAGACCCACAGCAGAAAGAAAGGGGGGTTCCTGCACCCTTGATTTATTTCCTTCTTAAAATAAAATGACAAATCCTTTCAAAAGATAAGGTAATTTAGGCTGGAGAAAGAAAGATGGGAAAGGGAGAAGGGATGTTAAGAAAAGCTGGTTTTTAATCTAGGGAAGCTTGTTTACCCAAGCACCCTTTAAGATGATGAATTGTGCTCCCTGTAAGAAAACCCCAGGAGTCTTTCTGACCTTTGGATTATAAATTAGATAAGAGAAAACAAATTCCCCAAACTAAAGACATTATTTTTTAAGGCCTCTGTTGAACTGCAAAAAAAAAACCCCAACCAGCGTTTACCACGAAAAAACTTGTTAGATAAGTCAATCTCAAAAGTCTTTCAGGAACACAGCAGTTCAATTTGCCACAACTTGTACTTTTTGGTACATGAGATCTGAACAATCTCATATAATTTCATGTTTCTCTAGGAATGGGCACCTCTGAAATGGTGTTTCTCAGTTTGTTTCCACTGGGGTTCTGCCTAAGGCAGAGTTCAAGGACAATAAAAATCTGTCAACCTCCTGCCTGAAAAGGTACCAGGCTCACTGGTGAAACAGGGATATTTTATTTTATTATATTTTATTATTTTATGCACTCTGGACAGTGTGGTTCCACAACATTTCCCATATCCTGGGGTATTTTGCACAGGTGGAAATATTTCTCAATGTCAGTGATTAATCTTGGAGTTTATAAACTGCTTAAGAAAATGGACAGGCATTCTACAGATGACAAATCCTGATTAATGACAGAAATTGCTCAGATCATTTATGCTCTAAGTGACTACAGAATTACAGGTTTGAAGTTGGAACAGGTTGTCACAGCTCTACAGCCTGTGTCAATGCACATCAGACTCAGCCAGAATATCCATTTTTGCCCTTTATCACAAAAGAAAAGGCAAAAACAAAACAAAAAAGATTCCAGAATGTCAGCAATACCACAAGAGGTATTACACACACAGGCTTTCCCTATTCTGTGTGCCACACAAATTACCTTCACTTCAAGAATCACAAGTTCCTTAAAATTACCTTCATTTTTACCATCCAAATGTGCCCGAGGTATTTACCTATTTTAGAGGTTAAGAACTTGAAATACAAAGAGTGAAGCAATTTCCTTGGAAATCATGCAGGGAGTTTCCAGCAAAGCACACAGACTAATTTCACTTGACCAAAGGAGAAGGAGATGCACAAATCCACTCCCTTTGTACCCAGTTGTGGGGTTTTTGTTTGTTTGGAGAGGTTTTTTTTTGTTGCTGTTTTCTCTTTTCCCCCACTTGGAGTCATCTCAGATGCCAAACTGCATCATTTTTGGTGAAGAGTCTGAGAGTTTGCAGCAGGGAATGGAAAAGCAACAGGCTTTTGAAATGCTTGACTGTAAAGCCCAAGCCTTTTATTGGGCTTTGTTTCAAAATGTAAATATGTCATCCTGACAAGCTAAGTGGTCACAACTTTAAGCCATTAAAAAATTCACTTTCAAAAACATTCTGCAAAGTTTTAGGAGAGAGAATTTGTCTTTTACAGCACCAAACACAACTAAAGCCCACACCTAATCAGGATTGAAAATCACCAATCTCCCAAAACATCACTTAAATGTTGTAAGCCTCAGCTCTGGTGAACATTACAGGGGGAAGTACCCTAGATACTGATTTTTTCTACATAAAACAGGCACTGTGCGAAAACTGTCAAAACAACTATTACTTTAAAGCACATTTCACTCTACTGACTGATATTCAGTGATCATTTTAAGAGTGGCAAATACATGGAGAGTTTCCACCACAGGAAATCAGACAAAATTATGAACTAACTTTATGATCCACCAATTAGGACAAGATTAAAATATACAAACCTTTTTGTCCAAGTAGAAATAATCCATAAAAATAATATATAAACAACTTTTCAGAATTTAAAGTCCTTAAAATTTCTGTTAAATCACATCTAGGGAAGGTCTGCTCCTCACTAACTGTAACATCCAACACCCAACAGAAGCTGTCTCAAACAATTTACAGAGTTCATGTATCAGAAAGGCTCAACTTCACATTAACCTGTTTAATTCACCTCCAGCAAGAACTTCAATGTCTGCCTGAAGAGGGAAAGTAACAGCACTGTAATTTATTTTATTCAGCCCTTCAGACATGATTACTGATTAAAGACACCAATCCAAGAGACGTGGAGGGGACTGATTTTCCAATTGTGGGCGTTTTGCATTTACTCAAAACCATTTCTTAGAGCCTTAAGTGAAGTTCTTAAAGAATAAGACATAGAAATCAGTCTCCTCATGATTTTGTCCAGACCTTTCAAATATGCTGAAGTATGTAACTCCTATCAGAGGAACTTGAATTACTTACAGGAATAAAAAGGGACAGGAATTGAACACAGATTGCCACAAAAACTGATTAAATGTCTATTCTTCCTTTATACTTTTATAAAATATAAATGTCCTTTAGCATATGAGCTACCAACAGATATTAAAGCCAACCTATGTCCTTTTTGTGTTGGAGGGAATGAAAAATGCAGTGTTCAAGCAGCTTTTTCTGGCCCAGAAATGTTCAAAACCCCATCCTTACATCATTTCCTCTTTGAAAATGTTTTAAAATTGACAAAGAAGAAGAAAAGAAGTCCTGAGAGATTCCACCTGACCACACAGGGATGCCTGTCCGCATTCCAGAATACACAGCTTCCATGCTTTGCAAAAGGAGAAATTATTGGATATAAAGCAGCAAATGGAGGAAGAGAACGTTCTGGGACTCAGGGCACAATGCTGAAGGAAAAAACAGCACTTACCTGATGTATGGTTCCATCAATTTCAACAGGAACAATGAAATCAGCATTGCTAATTGGCTAGAAAGAATGAAAAGGAAATAATCAGCATTAAAAATAAGAGCGTTAGAGGGAAAATCCAGGGGCATAAAAGGGAAGAGCACCTACTTCTGAGGAACAAGTTAATAATCATTATTGACTACACATACCCACTCTGTGTGTGCTCTTGCACAAGTCAGAAGCTCCCAGTTGTAATTCCAGATGCTGCACTTCCCTCTTCTCTCCTATTTTTAAGCTTCATAAAACCTAGCACGCTTCACTGCTTGAATAACCCCCATTACCACTGAGAGTGTTCATCAGGAAAACTTCTCTTTGGATAAATTCTCCCATGCAGCCTTTGTGGATGAATGACCATCAAGAAAATCAACTGTGTGCTGCACACATTCTACTCGAGCCCATCAATTGGTGACTAAATTAAAAATAAAGACAAATTGGTCAAAGTAACACCTAATGGTCATATTTGAATCTGCAGCTGCCACAAGACTCCAGCTGTACAGCTAAAGGATTCTAAACATGCCAATACCAATCAACCTGATCATGTAAAATTGCATTTGGATTCCAAAGGGAAGAGCAGGCACGCTCTGCCCAAGTCCTTGAATCTGTTTTTCCAGCCTGTCGAACACAACTTAATTCTCAAGACTTACTGTGAAAAACTGCTGGTCAAGTAAAATTGCCTTGGAAAGCAGGAAAGTGGCCTTGTAGACAGTTCAGGAGTCCATAATCTAATCTTGGCTAGACAGCAGGGTAGCTGGGAACAGGCTGCTGCCAATGTTTACTGGTTCAAGGGGACACCACACTTAGGTACAGCTCATGCACTATGTCCATTCTAAAAAAAACCAGTCATGTAAACATGCCTGGAGCTCATTCCATCACCTGCAGCCTGGAAATGGCTGAGACAGAGCTGCCAAAGACAGCTTTAACATGACTGATTACCAGCCAGTTTCTTTCATGGATATTGCCCAGTCTGTAACTGGTATTACCAAGCCAAGGCTGGAAAAAATCTTCACTCAGCTCTGTGAGATTTGTACCCACATGGTTTTCTGGATCAGCCAACAGGCTGATCTCAGGAACCACCAAGAAGATGCCCCTGAAGTATCTCTGGGTCTGGAAACAGACTTTAAACTCATTCAGGGGGGCAAAGGTGTGCCAAGAAAGCAGAGAAGCAGCTGAGGTAAAGTGACTTAAGAAGCAGATCACAAACTGGGGAGTCTAAACAGGTGCTCTGTGAAAAACATGGTGGGAAAAGAGGATCCTGCAGTATTAACCTGCCAACAGCACTTTGATCCCACTCCCTGGATAAACCAGATGCTAATTCCACTGTCAAACAACCTTCCTGCCAGGAGAGCAAAATGACCACAAGAATTTATGTGGAGGGAAACACCCTTTCTCAGGAGCAAAGAAATAAAGAAAATGGTTTGATCTGACACCTGCAAGTGCTGGGTCTGAGGGCACAGGAGAGGCTACAAGGAATCCTCTCATCCTGATCAGCCAGGATTGGCAACCAGACCTCCAGAGCAGCTGCTGGTGGTGAATTCCATCCTCTTGCTGAGCCCTGTGCTGGTGTGATCTGAAGAATTCCTCAAATACACACAGATCAGTCTAGATTTTTCTTATCTGACACTGAGCAATTTCCTCTTCCTGCTCTGGAAGAAGACCCAGGGGAGGCTCCCATCTGTCCCCTGCACGAAGCCCCTCAGATAGAGAAGATACTGTGCAGCTCTAACAGCCACACTGAAATCCTGATGCTTCACCTGAAAAAGAAACCCAAGTGAATTGTCAAGAAGCCTCAGCCACCAGTTTTCCAGAGGCTGCCAGCTCCCTGCAGACTTTGAAGAGGCTTGCACACACTTGAAGGATTTCTATGTGCATGACTTCCTTCAGCAAGAGAAATACTCTGCAGCAGCAGCAGAAAAAGAATAGGTCACTGACACTGCTGAAGTTTTGAAATCCACTGATAAAATTACAGCTTTTACAGAATTTAATCCTAACAGGAGCAACATCAAGCAGATGCCAGAGAAAACCACATTTGGTGTGAGCAACTTTGGTTTTGTCTAACAAATAAAACTCACCCTGACGCTTTGTAACCAAACCACTCCCAACCACACATTTGCTGCCCCCACTTCTGGTATTATGTTGATTTCTTGTTGGCACTGGTGACAAGGAAAGGAGCATGGGCTGGAGTTCTGTGCTCCTCAGGGAGGGAAAAGAGGAGGAAGGTTTGCAGCAATTTGCTGGGTGAAGGTTTGTGGGGCTGTGCACACGAACCACGTCCGTGCCTCCAGTGGGAAGCACAGAGACAGAGCCTGGAAGGAGGCAATGCATCTCCTCTGCAAATCTTCAGCTCAGTTAGAACCCTTTCTATTTAAAAAAAAAAACCAAAAAAACAACAAAAACTTTCAGCATTTTAAATGTTCTGAAGTTGTTTCAGTGCCAGTTTTGAATAGGACTACATTCCAGGCTTGCATGTGGTTTGATACATTTTATACCAAACCACGTTTACATCTCCTTGATTTAATAATTTATTATTTTTTGCTTCTATTATTGTTTTATGATGGGAATGATAACTATCCTGTCTATCTATTCCTTTTTGACTCTTGCCAAAGAACCCCAAACCTTATGCCTTTAATATGCACCTAACATGAAAGACTAGTACCTCCTTAAAGCTTCACAAATATTCAGGGGCATAAAAAGATGAGAATTACCTTCCCTCAGATGTTGCTGCTTTCATAAAGAGCACTTTAAATATTCTGCCTCTCTGGTTGTGTCAAAAAAACCCATGTAATCTGCATTTGAAATATGAAGCCTATTTCATAACAGAATTATGAATTCTAAAGTATCAGGTGTTTTAAAGAAAGCCTTTTGTACTAAAACTCTCAAATTTATGTATGCTTTTCCAGCTTTTAAGTGGGGACCTGGCTGGTTAGAGCAGACATGTTTTAATGGAAGAAAAACCCCCCAAATACCCCCAAAGCCCTACAAACTAAAAAACTACAAATATAACTCGACTATCCAGGCAGAGCAGGGTGCACACAGGTGTTCAAACCCCTGCTCTGCTGGAATGTATCATTATTTTTGATGACAATTAGTGGTCTTCATCCAGCTGAAGAATTTCCCTTCATGAAACAAAACCCAAACAGCACCACTGGACAGTGCCAGCCACTAAACAATGAAATTCATTTCCTCCAGGACTTGGTTTTCTCTTACACACCCCCAGAAACAGAGTTTCATATTGAAATAACACCATTGTAACCCTGAGACTCAAACGCTGCAGAAACTCCAACATCTGCCCAACTCTACTGACCTCACACAAGAAAGGACCAGTTTTCTTTCCCTCACACAAAACATTCTTCAGTGCTTGTCATCAAGCAGAAAAATCTTTTGGTTTGTCTTAAATATCTACCCAAGATCATTTAAATATCCATTAAATATTATTGGAATGAATAGGAGGATTAAAAGGAGCCTACTAAGAAACACTGCAAACCTCAGTCCTACAGGAGAGATTTGCAACTGTGTCAACCATTAAACACGAATTTCTTTCAAATGGTTAAAAAAAATAATAATAATAACCACCTAAACTGAATCTCATTTTGTTTCAAAACCAGAAAAAAAAATCACAGTACAAAATTACCCCCAGCACTCAGAAAGCAAACCTGTATTTTTACCTTTCAGGTAACAATAAGCCTAATGCTTCGTTTTTATTATACACAATTAGACTTTTAAATTCAGCTTTCCCTTCTTACTTTTGACTCTTGCTTAAATAGGAAGGCATGGTTCCTCCCTTCCCAATCCAGCTGTGGTTTTTATCTCCCTAAAAAGTTCTCCAGTGCAAGCTCAGCCTGGGCACAGAAGATGGCACTGAGGCTGGGAGGTTCCTGTACACCACCATAAATTGTTCTATACCATCAGGCACAACAAAGACAGAGAAAAAAGCTTCTTCATTTCAGTTTGAGGCAGAGGAATATTTGTTCTAATATTTCCATATAAGGTTTTCTTTAAGTCAATAAAGAGAGGCTGCTGCCAAAATTCTAACCACAACACGAATTCCAAGTTTGCATTTGAAATCCTGGCAACTAACAAGTGAAGGATTAAAAGTAGAGTTGATGCTTCCAGTGAAAAATGGAGTACAAGCTCCTAGAAGACTCTAGGAGTGGTTAATCTGGTTTGGTAGCAGTAAGATAACATAATTAATTCTTATAAATTCTCCAATCAATGCACAAAACCAGCAGATGCTTTATCAGTATTGGATGGAGTAATCAGAAATGCTGTCAGTACCCTAAGCCAATTTAGACTCTTTGTATTTCTGATGTCTCCTCATTTCAGCTCTGCTTAAACAACAGAAAAAATACCAGTACTGTCAGCACTTGCTGAACTCTGGAGGTTACAGAAGTTGCTTCCTGAAGATGACTGACTCACCAGCAACACCTAAATGGTATTTGCTTTCCTGCTCTGAGAACTAAACACCTAAAAACAATTGCTGTGATCAGGACAGAAGCCTGGCCTGGAGAACAACATCCTCCAGCAAGAGAGCAGAGCCACCACTGGTGCCCAAAATCTCCTGGTTTAAGGTACATCTAACCCAGCATAAAGCTGTGCTGATCCTCCCTTCTCCTACACCAACTATGGCATCATTTAAACTGCAAAAACAAAACCCTGTTTTCAAAGCAATGAATTTTGGACCTGTCCAACACACGGGTCTTTGGTGGAATACTCAAAGCCATGAAGTCAATACCTACTCCAGGCCTTGTTGCAGTCAGAGTGATTTTCTTAAAAAAAAAAAAGAAAATAAAATTAAAACCACAACAATCTCTGTTGTTACTCCCCTGAGAGCTAAATTAGGATGAATAATCATAGGAGAGGCCATGAGGACTCCCAGGCAGAGGATGTAAGAGGAGTTCAAGTGTTAAGAGGCTTAACAGTTCCTGCAGCATTCACTGACAGATTTGAGCTGCAAGAGACCCCTTTTGAATTTACTTACCTTAAATGAACTGTGCACTAAAGTTTCATCTAAATCAATGACCACACACTTCTTCCCATAGTCTGATGCTGTCAGTTCTGGCAGGAGGTATTTAGCTGGTGGCTATAAATAAAAAGAAAAGAGGAAGACAACAAAAAAAAAGTAAAACCTCTATGGAAGGGGCACCCTTCTGTCAACATTACTATTCTAATAATTACTGGGAGCTGGAATACATGACTTGAAATCAAATGCTTTTCTGGGCTCATCCCAAGTCCATGTATGGATATTAATGGCTCATGCAATTGCAATACCCATACAGACTTTTCTTTTTTAAATTCTTTTTTAAATGAGAGATTTTTTTTAGAATGACCTCCAAAGCACTGGAAATTAAAATGGTAAAACATCACCACTATCTAAAAAAAAAATCATAAAATCAGGATATTTGCTACAACATCTCTTTCCAGTGGCTCTTTTCCCAATGCCTGGTTTTGGTTGCTGTTGTCATCCTATTTCCAGTCAATGCCATTTGCAGCCACATCAGGCTGATGGACATTTACACAAATCATTATTTCTGTTTGCCATGGAAAATGCTGAAATTGAGGAACCCATCCTGATGGAAGACAGCATCCCTAATCTGATCTTCCAGGACATGTCTTCACTCCTGTTTTTACCACTTATGAGGGTGGTGATCAACTTCCATGTGAGTTATGCTCCCAGTCAAGGTATTAAAACTGCAGGGAGGAACCTGAACTGGGCTCTTCTACAGCACACTGCCCTTACTAAAAACAGCACCAGTCCCAGGAATTGACAACTTTTCTGAAAGCAATGCAGACAGTCTCATATTCTTTGGATCATTTCCCACTTCAACACCCCAGTTTGCAATAAAAAGATGTTGCTTTAGATTTTGCTGCTGGATACTTTCTGAAATCACAGAAGAGAGAACGTTTCCATTTGGAGCTGAAACACTGCTGCCACTGGGTTTTTTGATGAAGGAAAAGGATTAGCTTTACAGAAAAGCATCAGCAGGGAGAAGCTTAAGACTGAGAGGAAATGAAATTAATTTAGAATTGGATACACAACTCTAACTCCATTCTTTTCCCCTCTTTTTATCTGCTCACTGTCCCTCTGGTAAGGATTCATCATTTGTCACGGGTTTGTTCTTTTCTGTGGCCCTTGGCAGAGGTTCTGGCAGAGATCTGAGGCCAGCCCTGTGCAGGCAGGGGTGACCCAGGTGAGGCAGGCACCTCTGGACACCCTCCAGCAGCCAGGACAGATTATCAACCCCTGGCTGCATCCAAATGTCACCTTGATAGATACTGGCCAATGATGCCTAATCAACTCTTTAAATGAAGCACCTAGCAAATCAGCTTCTGGACTTAAATTAAGTGGTTTTAGCTAAAGCAGGAGTTCTTGGGGGATTTTTAGGAGTGTTCACTGAAACTGATTTAGTTCCTTACAATTAACATCAACAGCAGATCCCTCAGCCACCCAACTGGAAGCTGCCCTGCCTACAAACCACTTGTCTCAGTGCATTTCCTCTCAGCACACATCTGACAACGACTTTCAGATTAAAACAGCTTCTGCCTGATGCCTGCAAAGGCTCCACCCATCACAGCCACCTAACCAGGCTGAAATTTATACAACCATTTACACAACACCCTGCCTAGGTTATGGACAGTCCCACAGCTGCCTCAGTTCCACCTCTGCTTGTTGGCAGCTAGGACCAGACCTGAGGAATTTTGGTTTCTCCTTCTTATTCAAAGCCTAAAAGGTATTTAGCACCCCACCTCAGGTTTTCACATTCAGAAGGATCCAAACTTGCAACTTAAATAAACTAAAAGCTTATTGAAAGAAAACTCCAACCCATTTAAAAACAATCATCTTCAGAACCCATGTCCCAATACTTCTTGTCTTCGAAGATGAAAAAAATGGTAGGAACATCCCAAGAAACCTTAAATGTACTTTAAAAAAATAGTTGTTTATTGTTGCAGTCAAAACTCTTATCTTCTTTGAATTTTTGACTACATTAATCTGAACAAGCAGTTCAAAGCCAGAAATTCCTTCTGCTATCTGAATTCCTTATCAAACTGAAAATATCTGTATCTATGGAAAACATATGGAAATATATATTCTTCCAAATAAAAATGCATGTATGAAACATATGAGCAACTGTCTTACCACAGATCTCTTTATTCTTTTAGCTGGAAACTGTTGCATTTGTCCTCAAGGAAAGGATGGACACACACCAAGGACTACAAAATGCAAGAACTTTCATCTCTGAGAGCCCAAATTCCCCGAATGCACAGCGGGGTGACCTGGGACTGCTTTTTCACCCACCTGCACCTCTGCTTTCTCAAAAGCAGTGGCCGGGAGAGGCACAATTTACCTGTGGTACCTACACAGAAATCCTGGTTACTTCTAGAGCTCCTCTGCCTTTCCAGCACTGCTCCAGGAGATCATGTGCAATTACTGACCTAACTGGATCTAACAAGGGCACAACCAACTCTCCCACAAGCTTTGGCATCTTGAGTTCCACCTGGGCTTGTTTCCTTAAATTCACACGTTGGAGGATCAGAAGAAACAAATTGTCCATTTCACAAATTGCAATTCTGTTGCCCTCAGCTGTGAAAACATTCACCCTCCGGTAACAGAGACAAGGAAATTATTCTGAAACTGAAGACACTACAAGTTGTGAGGCTGCTAAACAGCTGGGGTAGGACTTGGGAGCAAGGGCAGCATTTTTGAGGTTTTTAGGAACTCGACAGGATTTGTATACAAATTATCAGTGCATTTGTTTTGCTGTTCAAGCTTTCTGATCTAAAGCAATTTCCACCTGTCAAGGGCAGCAAAGCTTTTAGGCAGAAACAAGCATTATTCATCACCGTGTTTTCATTTTCTCACTAATGGAGACATACCCAAGCAGAGCTCTAAATACCAGATTTCCAGCACAGTTAACAGCAAATAGTTATGGAAGTTTGATAATGTCTTCTATTTTTTTTTTTACACACATCAGTTGAAAAACATCTGGGATGATGAAGAGTATTTAATTGTGGCTAACAGCAACTCGCATTTACTATGCAACACTCCCCCAAAGGCTGCAGACTTCCACAGAGCTCAGCAGAAAAATTACAGGTGGTATCTCACTGGTTTGCTCTTCAATTCCAACAAGACACAAACTGTACACAAGTTCAACTAGGCACTGTTTGGGATTTATGCATTCCAGCCAGGTCTCGTGGCTGATCAGCTCAACAGACCTTGTAGTGAAACGACTGCTGCACTGCTTCAGTCCCGTGGAAATAGTATATTCCCTAAGAAAAAACAGAACAAAAAGGGGATGGTGGCGGCAGGAGAACAGGACTTTTGGTTGAAGCATAAACAGCTGGTCAACACAAATCTTGCAGAAATTCACTGTATAGAACAATCAGCAGCTTTCCTCCCTGTAGGCCTGTATTTCCAACAGGTATCAGAATTAATAAGCCCCTTTTTTTTTTTCTCTCTCTGTACTGGCAGTGTTGTCAAGGCTGAGTGCAGCACATTCATTTACAGTTTGTGTCCTCCTCAGCTCACTCTTTGGGCTGCACTCTGCAGGGCTAAGAGCTTCTCCCAGCAGTGAGGTGCAGAAATACTCTTAGAGAAATTATTCCTATTTATAACACAGCTGCCAGAAGATGCCAGCTCCTCTCGTGGAACAGGCAGTTCCCAAAATTCCTTCTAGAAAAAGTTATAATAAGGATTTATCTCATGTAGGTGAGGACAAGTGGAAAAAAACCCCAATATCCCTGAGCTAAGATTTAACTTCTGCAGGGATTCTGAGGGATAATTTTGATACCACTCATGAACAGTGGAATTTTAAGCTGAACAAAAGAAGTGGACACTCCAACTCACTGAAGAGCTGTTTAAGAGAAGTTTGACAACATCTCATTTAAGATGTTGCATGAGCATGGCTTTGTAGTTCCATCTACCTCTTCATTCAAAAAAATGTAAAATAGTGAAACTGTTCTGGGTCTACTTTGATTTGGGGGTTGGAACAAGAATCTTTTAAAGTTCCTTCCAACCCAAACCACTGTATGATTTTGTGAGTTCTCTACAAAACTCCTCTCCAAACACAGTTGAATAAAATCCATGAAAACACAGGCATCTTGAGCTACATTGAATCGATTTTTAATCAGGTCTATCAAAATGTGTCAGCTGGCAATGTTTTGGGTTTGCCTTTTTTTTAAATTCTGTGTTTATGTCAGCCCTAAAAATAATTAATTTTGCAGTATTAGGAAAATAATCAATTATGCTGCTGATTAACCTATGCCTTATCTGGAAATGGTTTCAAAATATGAGCTACAAACATTGTAAAGTTAATATTTTAAATAATCCCCAAGTAATGCTGTTTCTTTTTTCTGAAAAACCTAACTTGAAGCTGGAATATTTCTTATTTAGCAGTCATCTTTATCAATAACCAAGCTTTTAAATTCATATTAAGTCAAGCTTTTAAATTCAGTGCAATTAATACAGGACAAATCTGATTGAGCAGAAGATCCATTTCACTGAACTGCACACACAAATGCAAATAAAAGCAATGCAAAATGCACATAAAGCAATGGAAGCTTTCAAACAGTTGACCTCAGCACACTGCCAGGTTCAACACACAATAAAAAGCACACTAAAGCTCCAGAAATCCTCATATTTTGACTGGAGGCTTCAATTTGAAAGTGGGGAGTGGGCAGAGCTCTTTTGAGAGTCACTCAGGAAATCTCTAAACACTTGAACTGATGACATTTGCAAGGAGCCCTGTAAAAAGTGAACGTCCACTGAATTGTGACCAGGCTGTGTGTCTGTTTAGAAGATTTGATCCTAGTTTGTACAAGAAACTGGAGTTCACACAGCCCAGCTCTCATCCCTAGATAGCAGAGAATCAAGAATTTTTGTGTTTCTGGGTCGGAAACACAAAATGAGAGTTGTCTTGGAGCAAACCTTTGGGCTCCAGCACTCAGGACCAACACCCCTGCTATGACTGGCAGAGAACACTTTCATTTCAGGTGTTTTTCCTAACAGAACCCTGCATTTTCCTTCCTAGCACTTCCTCCATGTGCAGCTCCCTTGTGCCTTTATTTAGATGATGACACAGCACTGCTGGCTGGTTCCTGAGAGCCAGCAGCACTTTGACACTGGGCACTAAATGTCACACCAGTGCCCAAGGGCCACGGTGGCCTGACAACACTCCCGTGTCCTGCTGCAAGAAGAAGCATCAGATGGCACTGGAGAAGGGGAAGGAGTGTGTAAAGTCACCTGCTCCCTCAGAACTCTACGTCATGACTGCAGGGATAAGTTAATTTTACTGCCTTGTTAGTGCTGGGAATGTATGTCTGCAAAATTACAGCTGAGCTTAAAACAAAAAAAAAGAATATCCCTTCTTGAATAATTTCTTTTCCTACCACTGTCCAGGTCTAACAGAGCACTGCTTTAACATTGCAGAGACAGTGTTCTAACAAAGCACCTGATTTAATTTCTGTACCTGTCAAAGCTCTACTCATTTGTCCTCCCAAAATTTTGTTCTGTTTGAATTCTTATTCTGTTAGTACCTACAGTCACTCTTGGGAAAGGTTTCTATTCCAGGTCAGAGCACAGCCAGAACATGTTTCATGTTCAAATTATTCCTAGTGGAGCAACTAGAGTCACCTAACAGAATTTGGCAGGTATGTAAAAAAGAAAAGCAGTTTGAAAAATCAGTATTTTCTGATTTACATTTGAGGTTCTCTATTCCTAGACTTGCAGGAATAGAGATCACATGCATGCCCATGCCTGTCTGCACATACACCATGCATGAGCCAGATCAGAAATAACAGGTAAGCAATAAAGAGGAATTTCCAACAGCTCTCAAACCCAAGAACTGCTGGGAGAGGGAAGATGTGCACAGTCACAGGGATGTCCTGGCACTGTTGCACTGCAGCACAGACAGGGGGCTTCTTACAGGAGGTTTTGGAATGCTGGGCTACGTGAGAAGGAAGGGAAAGAAGAAAAAGAGTGGCATCTTGGGGAATATCCAGGTCTTTAAAGGCTACCAAATATCTCAAACAAGAGGGCTGGGTCATTATCTCCACACCGTCAGCACTGCTATTTGCTGGGAAACTCTGCAATGATAAAGTATTGTAAACAGCAGAGGAGCTCAAAAAAAAATATTTTCAGCTTTACAAAGCCTAAGTCTTCATCCTTGTAAAAAAAGAGAACAGCTTTTTGACCAAAAAAGGTTAAAACTAATTAAATTAAAAGCTTCAGTTTGAAGGACTTGGGGTTTTTTTTCTTCCTTTTATTTAGCTTTGAAAAATAATTTAGATGCCAAGCAGCATTCCAAGTTTAATCCAGGGAAGATAAACAGAAATATTAAGGCCCATAAAGCAGCAGCTGATACCAAGAGCATCACCTCAAACAAGTGCAGTAATGAGCAATAGTCAGTGTGCTTGTGCTCTGTTTTTTAACGTGACTTATTTCAAATAAATTATGCAGTTCCCAACTCTTCTTTTCAACTGGAATACAGGGGAAAATGAGAGGAAAAGGTTTTTGTAATTGTGTCTCACATAGTGATGATGAGTCACCTTTTGCCTCTATTAAAACAAATAACTTTCAGACTACTTCATGTGTTTTCAAAATGCTAAAAATTCAGATGAAACCCAGATAAAACCCAAACTCTTCTTTCAGTCCCTGTAGAAGACATGCAGTTCAATTCACCTCTGGGGATACAACATTACAGACAGAACATAAAATCCTTTTGTTAACATGCAACACAAAACAGACCTGTTAGATTGCAACACAAAATGAATCAAAGCAAAAGTCATGAAAATTATTAAAAGAAAAAGGGATAAAAATACATACACTTGGTATAGGCATGACCTGCATCTGGTCACCCTGGGGAAAAAGAAAAAAAAAATCACTGTAAGGGTAATGGCTTTTAAAGGGTAGAACAAAGGTCTGGAGCAGTAAATGCAGCACTCAAACATTTTAAACCAAAAGTTCAAAGTATTCAAGAAACCAGGGTAAAAAAAAAAACAAAACAGGATTTTGCATTTTAGTTGCTGAAATGATCTGTTAGTACATTGGCATTTATGATTTTTAGGAGACTGGACTGATAAAACCCATGCTATGATTAATAAGAGATGGCAGTAAGAAAGTACCTGTATTTACTGGAACCTTTTCAGCTTGAAGATCTACTAATGGGTATATTTGTCAATTTTTACTGCAGCAGCAAGAGGCTGAGCCAGAGCCTGGCAGCAGGGCAGAACCCCACTCCTTGAACTCAACTTCTTTTGAGACAACTGACTTGAAAAAACCAGCATTTTCACTTAGGCAACAGCAAAATCTCTGAGAAGGACATGATGATGTTGAACTAATCCAAGGAATCCCACTTTCTTCATCCAGCAGTACCAGTGGTCTCACTTTTGCAGCACACTTGGGAGAAGGCAGGACATTCCTGGCCAACCTGATCTTTCCTTCTCATCCTCGGACATCCACAAACAAGGACAGCTCCAAAATGGACAAAGCCTGGCTCAAATGAGAGTGTAACTCTCACTCAAACTCTCACTCCAATGTCTAAGAGATTTTTTGAAGCTGGAACTGTATTTTCTAATCTCTTTAATCCTTCAAAACCAACTTTGTTTTCTGGTGGGCACAGCACACAAAAAAAAGGAAGCTGGTCCTTCTAGCATAGATGTTGCTTGGGTAGATGATTTTCTTCTTTAATATTTGGACAACACAGGCTCTGATCTCCAGCAGAGGAACTATTGAAAGGGCAGTTTTCAACACTAGAACAGCCTCTTCCAGCTGAAGAAGCCTCCTGCTTATTTGTTTTCAAGCCTACCAGTGTTGACACATCACTGACAGAAATAATTCCGTATTATTTTTAAAGCACTCCTTTTTAGTGCTGCTCAGCAGAAATTTTTACTGAAGTTTGCCCAAAATCCTGAGAAGCTGAAGGAGCAACTGGAGAGCAGCAAATACCATGAACTATCAGAAACTTGGCACCAGTAAAAAGTTTTCTGATTTCTAGAAAAACACACACACAGAAGTTGGTAAGAATCCAAGTTTTCCTCAGAGTAACAGCAATAAGAATAGAAAAAAGTATAATTCAGTACATTAATGTCCTGTTAGTGGAACTGACTTCATGGGAATCCAAAACCAAAGTTGCTAAAGGACATGCATTACTGTTTACCAAATTTTTCTCACAGAATTTCTTAAATTAATTTTTTTTAAAAAGGGGAAACAAGCCAATTTCTTAAGAGGCACCCAGGAAATACCTATGCAAAAATCAAAACAGCAGTAAGAGCGATGAGAACAGGAAAAACAAGCAGAAAGAAGTGCAAGAGTCTGCTGGGGAAGCAAAAGCATTCAGGAACAGGCAAATGCTTCTTAAAAACAAGCCTGCTCTGGGAAACTTCTTACAAGTGTGCTGCCTGATTTCCTACTGCCTTGGAACAGGAAGGGAAATGGGTCACAGCAGCAGCGTTTCAAAGAGATGACGGATGAGCGCATTTGTTGAAGGCTTTCCACGAGCTCCTGATGTTGGTAACAGAACAAAGCTGTTCCTAGAATGCCAAAATTTCCCTATTGTATCCCCAAGACAACCCAGGAACTGATTTGTCCCCAGCCATTGAAATCAGGTTTTTTTCATCCCATGGGTTTGATTTTTTTCCGTGCTATATACAGATGGAATGATAAGCCCAATCTTTTCCTTTAGCTGCGTAATTTGTAGTTTGAAACAACAATTTCCAGCCCTCTGTTCCTCACTAACACTGTCATGTGTGGCCTCAATGAGCACCAAGTGCCAGGCCACACTATTTTGCTTTTTTTAACAGTCTATATTCAAAGAAAAGGAGCTATTTCACTTTAGAGAAGAACACAACAGATTTATCCTATTAGTTTCTTTAGCACAAAGCTTGCTCTAGACCATGACAGGTTCTTTAAAAACAGCAGTGCAGTAATTATTTGACACTTGAGTGATCTGATGAACTCTCAAGCTGTCTGTTAATAAAGAAGACTTTTTGGGAGGTAAAGAGGGTCAGAATGAGTGGGCAAAGAGAGGAACCAAACACAGGTGTGGAAGGAGATTTTGTTTTTTAAACACACCTTCCATACCACATCCTGATGGTGACCAACAGAACCAAACCTGTGGGATTCTCCTGCTCCCATCAGCAAAGGTTAAGCAGGGGAAGAAGCACAGTGGTTCCCATCAATCTGAACTGTCTTCCTCCACACTGGAGAGTGATTTCAGTGTCTGCTCAGAAAGCCTGTCATTAATGAAGATGTCATTAATGATGTCCCCACCACAGAGCCCACACTCCTGCTGCTCCTCGAGGCCTCCAGCATCACTCAGATGCCACTTGGACCTCAAGAACGTGCTCCCCACAAGCTGCTTTCCTCATTTTGCTGGGCCATTTTCATGAGGGACAGAGGGAAGATCCTTTTCCCTGTACTGGGTTATAAATAGAGATCCCTGAAGCAGAGAAGAGTGTTGGAGACACGACCACAGGGCATCCACAGCTTTCCAGCATCGCCTGGGAGACGATGGCATCATGCAGTGGGGAGAAGGAACCTCAACTTTTGGAGTGAGGTGGAAATTGAGTGACAGGAAAAGCAGAGAGAGCAGCTGCTGCCCCCAGAAAAATCCTCCTCCTAATTCTGTCTTCTTCCCTATTGAGTGTGGATCAAGAGCTTCTCCTCTAACCCAGCAAGTATAAAAATCCCTTTCCTCATTCATGCTTCATCTCATTAACTGGAGCCATCTGCCTGATCTGGATCTTGCTGTGAAACAAAAGCAGGGATAATTCCAGTGGAAGTGGGTTGGGAGTGAAATGGCAAAGAGCCCACAGACTTGTCAGGGCTCCCTCACCCACCATGACTAAAAGCAAAAGGGAAAAAAGAGTTTATATCTTGCTTTTCTTCCCTTTCTCTATCCGGACTCCTCCTTCAAGCCTGAATGAATGAAGTCTGTATCCACAAACACCTCAAAAGTCAGGTAACAATCTAACCCAGAAGAAAAAACTTACATCCAGAAAGGTGGCTGGAAGAATCAAGTTGCTAACTGAAGAACAGAAACTGAGATTTGAATTGATCCCTAAGAAAACAAAACACAATTCTCTCTCCCAACACTCTAAAGAAAAAAAAAAAGGTGGCTGGAAGGTGTTGGGGAGCTGCCTGCTGCTGAGGAGGCAGGAAAAAATTACAAAGGAGTTCATGAGGCTGAATATTTTGTGCTCCCAGTGACACATCTGGCTCAGCACCGAGCTGCAGGCAGGCTGATCCACCCATTGTCACAGACATCACATCTCAGAATGCACCTTCTGCTGTGCTGAATAGCTGCTGCATTTGAAGGAAAACAAATCTGCCACAGTTTCAGTAAATACAAGTTATTATTGAAAAAAAGTATTGAAACTTTAAGAGAGAATGGACCACTGATTACCAGTATTAGAGTCAAACTTGGACAAGCAGCTGCTCTGTGAGCAGAAGGTTTAAAAGTGAACTCAATACTTTAAAGAAGTTTTTGGGCTTTTTTTTCCCCCCCACTTACAGAATAGAATTCAGCACTGAAAATAACTGTTTAATCAAAACCACGCTCAGTTTGGTGTTTCTTCCAACCCCCTGAAGAAGTGACAGAACACTTGACATGTCAAGCACCATCAAGTCACATCATGAAGCACTGATTAATCTGAAGCACTGATTTCATTTTTTTTTCTATTAGAGCCAAATAATAATAACAATTTTGTTTCACACAATTACGCTGAACAAAATTTCAGTGCTGTGTTTTCAACCACTTCATAAAATACCCTCCCCTGCTTTCCCTGCTTTTGAACAGGTCAGCATTTAAAAAAATCAAGATTCCTGATTAGAAGGAAGTTCGCTTATCACATCAGCTTCAGAATGTGCCAGAAGCAACAGAACACTGAATTCCAGTGAAACCAGCAGAAGCTTCCCCCATTCCTTTCCTTCCTCTGAAGTCTTTATCACCAGTTTTCATGCACCAACTCCACTGAACAGCAAAGACAGAAGGGAATTACATCCAAGCCATTTTATACTCATTTCCAGTGGTAACTGCTGGACATTATTGTGCAATTTTCCTTGTCCATTTTTTAAGGAAAGGGTCACAACACATGAACTGACTGAGCCTGGCCAGAAGTGAACTGTGATGTGATAAATAATTAATAAAATATAAAAGAGAGAGAAGATTTAACTAAGTGACCAGCAGTTTAACAGAATTTAAACAATTCCTACCTGGCAGTGAAACTAATGCAAAAAAAAAAAA
>WAAE01001244.1:1077-219297 GCA_013400495.1 Nicator chloris
TTTAATAAATATCATCATATTTTGAATATATGTTCAAAGAATATAAATTCAAAGTAGTAGAAAATAAGTTTAGAGCTTTTCCACTTTGTTGATAAGTAGGTGATTGTTTCCTGGTACATCCTACTCCTTCCGTAGTCTGGGCCAATCGAGATTTGTTCCCTGCATTCGTTTCCTCTGGGCAGAAGATGCTGTTTTCCAACAAACTAAATGAAAACTCCTTTTTGTGCATTGACATGGGAAGCAATTGCTAAAAGAATATCTTTCTTGTTTTGTCTCACACTGCCCCAGGGCTGGGCAGATGACAGTTTTGATCTTTCTCATTTACTAATTATAAAACCTGGGAGGAAAAGAGAAAACCTTCTAATGGGGTGAAATCACAATCCCTTCTTGAGCTACTGGGTAATGCATTTCACATTGTTAATGCAGTTGGATATATATGGTTTTTTCCTTTAGGATGAGAATTCAAAATAGAGCTGCAAGGTGATTACATGATTTGAAAAGAGTTTCTAAGTAGTATTTGCAGGATATCCTTGCTGTGTAACAAACATTCATCCAGAAGAAAAAGTGCCATAGGGAATATACAGATATGCAGATTACGAACAGACAGACATGCAAATTAGAGATAATCATTAAATTAGTAAAAAAAAAAAACTTAGAAAAAGAGTATCAAATTAAGAGATCAGTATAAACAATGGTAAAAAACAAACATAAAAGAAAAATGTCTGCCTTTTCAGGAGGAAGAGACAGACAATAAGGCTAATTAAAATGCTGGTAAGATGAGAACAGGGCCAAGAAAACAGAAACATGAAAGAGTAAATACTTCAAGTATATCTCAGTTAGCTACCAAAGGAAAGAAATCAGGAAGCCACAATGATGGTCACAAAGAGGGAAAGATATCAAGAGGGAATCAGAGAAGATGGACATCAGCAGATATTGTTTTCTTTGAAGAGGGTGGCAAAATCCTCCTTGGAGATCAAAGGAAGTACAAAGGAAGTGAAAGGATTTATTGACGAAGTGCCATCCTTAGCTCACATACTCACTTGTCTAACTAGAAAACAGCTGAAATTCTTGGTCTTACGTAATATCTCAGGTAAGTATAAGCAGAATGTCAGCTTAGAGGAGCGAGCAGACAGCAAGAATATCTAACAATTTCTTAAAACTCCTATAAAACAGAAAATGAAACTTCCAGAGGATGCCAAAGAAGGTCATCTTACATTCATTTTGGGAAACAATTACATAAAGTGTTATTTGAGAAGAACTTTTACATTGGAGCAATGTTGTAAAGAAAAAAGATTAACTTCTTTATATGGTTAAGCTTGAGCCTTTCTGTGCTACCTTTACCGACATTTGAGATTAAACAAGAGATTTTACTTTTGTAACAGTTCTGCCTGGAATTTTAATTTTTTTTGAAGCTATAATCTTTTCTTATTAATTTTCCCACAATTTATCACAATGTCATAAATGCATGACTTCAACAAACAAACTATACCTGAAAAAAGTTGTTTCCATTTCAAAGATCTCTAGTAGATTTAGATAGTTCCTTAACTGAGAAATTATTACCATGATAACCTAAATTGCAACAGCAACATGAATGTGTTTTCTTCATTAAAACCTTTCTGGGTGGAAATGCAACCTGAAGATCATGGGGCATGTGTTGCTATCCAGGTCTATGTACAAGTGTGATTTCTGCAGGGCTTATGTCTGTAGCTGTGTTTTCTGTGCTACACTTACACCCAGCCCCAGTAAGACTGGGGATTTATTATGCTGAACATCATAAACAGAAGATGCCAGGGTAGAGTTTCTGCCCCACAGGGTTCAGTCACTGGGTAATGCAACAAAGAAAAGATACAGAAAATAGCAATGAGTTGAAATTTTCAAGGTCCAGCTGTGAATCAGATTCTCCAGGAAGACAGTAGGGAAGTGGTAACTTTGGTGCCATTTTTCAGGAGGGTATCAGAATCTAGGCTGATGACATTATAGAAGGATTTCTCAGTGTTGACCACACCAGTATTCTTTCCTCAAGTGCTTTCCTTTAGTCAAGTCTTACATCTGCTTCCCTCTTTTCCTTGCTCAGGTGTCTCCTTTCACTTTCCTTCTCTTCATAGTTGCCTTATGTCTTGTAATCTTCACCACTTGCTCCTGGGGCAGGGAAGCAGGAGAGAGAGGGATTGGGATGGGATTCTCTTCTTGGTGAAAGCTCATCTCTACTGAGACAGACTTGGGCAAAGTACCAAGCTCCTGTTCACAAAAACATCTCACTGGACAATTGTACATCTAATTTGCCATTTACACACCCAACTCATTCCCTCATAACCAGGACAATTATTTGTATGAGTAGTTACTTTATTATGGGAACGAAAATCAACATTGCAGTGATTTGCTTATTTAGTTTCCCTAAAAAAAAAATATGGTATCAGCTTTTGTATACATTCATGGCACTTGTCTTACATTGCCAACCATCAGTAAAGTCAGTGATTGTCATTAGCAAAAGAATCAAACATTGACTGACAGTAAAAGCCAGTAAAATATTCACTTGTCAGTAAAAATGGCAAGATAATTTAGAACTTTTCATTGCTTTGGCATAAGTTCCTGGACTATTTAAGTACTTTTAATATCAAAGGGCTTTATTTATCATTGTTGAAATGATATGTTCTATAAAATTTGACACATATGACCATAAACAGAAGTAGTAGGAATCCAAAATTGCCTTGAAAAATGTACTCCAAATCACACAAGTTAAATCAAAATTTGAAATCTAGATATGAATGGGAAGAAAAAATGCAACAGGAACAAATTTCCCAGCGGATTTATGGATGCCCCATCCATAGAAGAGTTCAAGGCCAGGTTGGACAGGGCTCTGAACAATCTGGTCTAGAGAAGGTGTCCCAACCCATGGCAGGGGGATGAAAATCAATGAGCTTTAAGATCCTTTCCAACCCAGGCCATTCTATGACTCTATGTGTTTGAAAAAATGTTTACATTGAGTAAATATTTTTGGAAGTGTATTTTTCCCCTCCCCACTGAGGATCATTTTCAAAATCAACTAATTTAGGAACCTCTGTCCTAAGTGCTTTGCGAATGTCGTCTCTAATGTTACAGCGTGGGTTGTGTAGGCTTGGACACAGTGGTGATTGCTTCTAGGTATCAGTACCTGTATTCCCTGTGACCAGCACGTGAATTAACAAGACAAAGTTCAGTTTCAACACCACTGCTTGACTCATTACCACAGCCCTCCTAGTAGGTGAGGTGCTTCACAGGGGACCTGCAAAACAGCTGCCCTCTGGGTGTCTTGTTTTGGCAGCCTTTTCCATCTGTTTTACCTGTCTCCCTTTCTGAATAATTTATTTCACCATCTCCCTAAGTAGAGCACCTGGCCTAAGGCTAACTCTTTCACCTAAATTATTCAGAGCTGAAAACTCTTTGGTTTATACTCAGATAATGTAATGAGTTAACAGGACAAAACCCTTAACTTTGAAGCAACTGTGAATGTTTCTAGGCTCTGGACTCTGTTAGCAGTTTGAAAGGTTGGCTGTGTAAACTATGTACAAAAGAACCACAGAAATCCTTCCTCCTCAAACATCTTCAAAGCCTCTTTCAGCAGCTAAAACTTTCCAAAGCAGGGTTCTTTTACCTTGATGCCTCTGCCACATCTCAGTCCTGCAGGAAGCCAGAGGATGCCTCTGTGTGTGTGCACTGCAGCTGGCTTGTCCCTAGTCTTTATGCAGGAAAAGACACTGAAAATTGGCTGCAGGGCTGGACTTTGTGCACGTCTGTTCTCTTCGCAAGCAGGTTTTTGTTCAGGAACACCAAGACCCACCCCTGTGCAGTGCTCCCATCCATGGTCCATAATTCACTATCTTTATCTCAAGAACTCTACAGTTAAAATAATTCCTCCCTGCCTCTGTTCCTAATAGCATGGACAGCTGCCACACTCCAGCAGAACGGGGCTGTACAAGATTCTTGGATGCCACAAACCAGCTGCTCTTAGACTGAAAGCTCACAGGTAATTTTGGGTGCAACTCTGACTGTCCCTGTCTGTATTGACTATTACTGAGGGAAAGTTTCAGTTTGCTTTTAAGCATTTGTTCCATTTGTTTTCCCACAATGTTTCCACTGTTTTTAGCCTTTAAATTATGCTCAAAAAGCCAATGATCAGCAGTTCTGTCATTACTTTTGATAATCTTGTATTGATTGTTTGAAAGACAATCAATACCAGGAGGTGATCTGTCTTACAAGATACTTACTTCAGCAAGTGTCTATTTCTAAAAGAAGTTTTACTTTAAAAAGTCATGGTATCAAGGGCATAATTTGAGATTTCAAATCAAGGGATATCTTAAAGACTTTCCCTCTTCAGGTTAAGAGGGAATGATAAATTGTCCTTGGTGAGAAAATGAATGAACAGAATATTCATAAATGAAGGAACACTTTTTGAGGAGACTGTTTCCAAATGGCCTTGCAGTAAAATATTTAATAGTTAATTAGTGCAATTTCTATCTGGGTTACTATGGGTTACCTCAGCGTTACAAAGACAGGCATGGGAGAAGAAAAAGAACTATTAAAATGAAATCAGTTTTGGAAAATCAGTGCACTGTCACTTCTACAGTCAAGAAATTCCAAATATTTCTCACATTAATTTACAGGAACTAGCACAGATGCTGTTGAGAGAATAAAAAGATCATACAGCAATCTTTATCATATCCCACCCAAAACTAAAATTATTTTCAGTTGGATTTTTGTCTGCATAAATACCAAAGAATTGACATGTTTTGCAGCAACTAGCATTGTCTGTTTACTTTAGGGATGTGCATAATGCCCATCACTGTAGTTCTTATAGGCGCTATACGAACTGCTTCATTTTCCTCTGAGAAGTTTATCAAGTATCAGGTATTTGCTCCAGCTGGGGAAATCAGGGTCATGGATTTCAAATGAAGCGCTTTGTACTCTCCAAGGGCAGTGAGAAAACACAATACTACAGACAAAATCTAATCGAAGTATTTTGGCTTTTTGCCTCCTTTTTTATTTTACAATGGGAAAAAAAAATTCAAGGTGCGACTTGAATCCCTTCAGGAGTTCCCTTCCTGTGTGCGCTGGCTCTCGCCAGAAACGCGAGACCGACACAATGATAAAATGCACTGCCAGGTCCTCCTGCCCGTTCAAAGACCCTCCCTCAGGTATCAGGTGCCTTCCCTGAGCTTTGAGGTCAACCAGACACCTCCCTCGAGGCTTCCCTGGGCTGAAGGATACATCTACCTGAAAATCCGCTCAGGTAGAGCAGCTGTTATCTGAGCTAGGATCAAAGTCCCCCTCTGCACTCCAGAAATAACATCTTCCAAGCTGGTCTTCTTTCTCCATGATTCAAATGAATGTTGAATGAGTCTCTGGGGACAACAGTTGTTGTGCTGAGGAGAGAGCTGTCAGAAATACTTGATCGGGAAATTTCAGTTCCTTTTGGGGCCTTTTATTATTAATAGTCATCGCTGCAGGGGAGCATTAAACACAGACCCTATTTACTGTACAAATTGATATATTATAAACCACAAAAGCCATCCTGGTGCTTTGCTACTTCACTTTCCCTTTCAGCATGCTAGCATGAGGGAATCTTTAACCTTTTTGTGGCTAGAATACAGACAGTGAATTTTGGTTTAGCATGGCCAGGCTGGATTGCTCAGAGCAGCTGATTTTTTAAGGATCACTCTCTTGAGGAGTGGGTAGAGTACAGTGGCATCTGTACTATATGAAAGGCAAGATATTTTGCTCCATAGTGACAGAGTTCATCAATACAAAAATCAAAGGCATTTATACCCCTGGAAAGGCCACAAGATGTCCTGTACAGGAGCTTATGTTTTTGTACTGGATTTCAAGCAGCTCCCTCAGTTTCTGCTGGCTGCTAAGGCATTGCACTTCAAACAAAAGATGGTCATATTATCTGTGGGTGGGTAACAGCTTGATTTCTTCAGCAATAGCATGTGATAGATGTGAGGGAATAGCTGCTTTGTGGCATAAGAAAACATGGCAAGATGTGTCCCAGCTGCGGGAAGAACCCAACCTGATTCCAGCCCATTGTGGCTGTGGTAACATAGGCAGAAGAGACTTTGCTGGGCCAGTTTGCAGTGCAATATTGGATTTTAGCAGCTAGGCAGAAAACTCTCAGAAATCAACCATACAAGGAGCAGTAGAAACGAAACCCAGCAGGACAGTGACAGACCAGAGGCAGGGCAAGTTACAAAAAAATACTACATTAAAAGATACAATCTATTGCATTTAGTAGTAGACAGGCCCTTGGCTTTGCACTTTCTGCCCTCAGCACTTTGGAATCAATTTTAAAATACCTCCCAGGCTTCTCAAAAAATCCTAAAAATCCTTAAAATCCTGCTGAGGAGAGACAGTGCTCTCCCACTGGCCGGTGAGAGCAGCCACATGCTGCAGGGGCAGGGTGGTGGATGTGTCACAAAGACACCACTCAGCCAGTTGAGGAGTCAGGACCCTGCAGGTGGCACCTGAGCAAGCCGCAGTGAAGCATCGACTCGGGGAGCCATGGTGTCACCACACAGTGAGGCAGCAGGGGTGACACTGCCCATGCAAGCCTGCTGAGCCAGCAAGTGACAAAGCACCTCCTCAGCAAGATATGATGCCAGAAAGTCACAAGAGTGAGTGACTCTGCAATTTTAAGAGATAAAAACAGTTCTAGAGAATGGTTTAAGTGCAATGCACTCATGCTAAAGAGGCAGCACTGTATGGCTGAGATGGAATGGCCTCTGTGACATGTCTCAAAGGCCTCAGCCCAGGGAGCATCCATGGGAGAGTAGCTCTAAACTCAGACTCACAGCTGTTATAAATGGAAAGCACCAGAAGAGACACACAGAATCGGGGGGATGTGATGCCTCTGTTGCTCCTCTACTCTCTAGAGGGGTGTCCCTGGAACAGGTTTGAGCCACAACCCCAGGGAGGGTGGATGAGGGATCCGTGGAGCAGCTGCTCTGTGTGGAGAGGGAGTTGTTCTCTGAGGCTGTTGATCTGGTCTCTCATGAATATTGTATTCAGGGAAAAGAGCCAGACAGCAAGGGGGTGGAAACCGCTGCTTTTTAAAGTACAGAACATGTACTCAAAAAGAGCGTTCAGAAGTGCTTCTTCCAACCTACATTATGCTAAAGATTGGTGATTGGTGATTGGTGCATTTCAAGGATGAGAAAAAAAACAAAACACACCACTCAAGTTTTTTCACTTGAAGAGTTTCTGATATCCAAAAATGTTGTGTGTGCTTCTGACTGAAGTCCTTAATAACAACTGAAACTTGAGCCTTTTCTTAGAGAGAAAGCATACTGCGTCTTTTCTTGTTACAATCAGAAAACCCCAAAAAACAGTCCTGTAATTTTGTAACCAGTCTTGGACAAACTTCTGAGAAGGACCACACACCAGATTAGATTATTTAGATTTGTTGTGAGAATAGTTGACATGTGTTCTTTTCCCTTTCACTGTCCAATCTTTGTTGTAAAAGTGGACTCATGTTGTGCCAGTTGAGATTAATATTATAACATGAAAGGGCTAGGTTTGTATCATTTTCCATTCTTGTTACATTCACTGATGTGGGAATAGAATTATATTCTACCTGAGCCACTTTGTGTTTTATGGCCAGGATTAACAGCACACAAATACTTCACAGTCTTAGGTGGGTAGAGCACCTGCCCATTGGCACGAAACACTTGGAGTGTCAAAGTATCTAAGGCTTTCTTTCAGGCCGTGAAATATCCTTCAGATTACTCTAGAAGATCTTGTCATGTTCTTTACCCTGACACTTTTGCTCTTTCCTTACCAGGGCATGGCTCATGACTTCTTGCTCTGCCAAAAATTCCCCTGAGAATGTTGTGCTCCTTCCATTCCAGCCTATATTCCACTCAACATATTCTTATTACCATCATTGTCACTGGATATAGAATTTGCTGTCAAGTTTCACTACTCTGCTCACTGGGCACACAACCTTATTAACATGAAATAATGCTCCATTCCACAGCCATAATTTCAAATATTTCCACTGCTCAGATAGGTGATACTATTTGTAAAACCAGTTATTACAGAATTCCATTATTTTTGCATACTACTTTTAAAATCTAATTATTTGAAAGTACTGTTATAGTGCAGTTTATTCATTAAAAGCAAGTCTAATGTTTTATGTATTTTAGGTGTAACTTGAACCCAGATAATGCCAAACTATTTACATTTATACAAGCCCTTGGAAACCATTTCAAAATGATGTAACAGGAAAATAGTTGATACAATGGTCAGATAACATCAAAGACTAAGTTGGGAACACAAACCATGATCCTTGTGAAAACTGATTCCTGAAGAATTAGCCAAGAGAGTTCCAAGTGCATTTCTTCTTATTTGTTGAAATATGATGTTTGTTCTTATTCTTCAGGTGGAACCTGGCAAGTCTGTATTTGCACTTGTTGATCTTTCCCAACATAAATCTCTCCATTGTATTCATATCAACAATATGTTTTCTTTAGTAATAAAATTTCTTCTCACATATGCTCTTTTAGACTCTGTGTGTAGTATTTATCAAGTTATTGAGGTTACAGTTACAGAACATTTCAGTATAACATGCAAAGGACAATGGAACCTTGCATAGGTGTAAGATCTCTCTGATCTTCTTTTACCGTAAACTAAAAACAGCCTACAGGTGTAAGAGCCCTCTGATCTTCTTCTGCCATCTATTTAAAAGAATGTGTGAACTTTGCTGCAATATGTCCTAAGGAGCATGATGATATATCTTTAACCATAAGACACACACACTGCTCTTAAAACCTCTTTAATGTAATCAACTAACAGACCTAATCTCCCATTTTGCTGCAATAATGCCTGGATACATAACTGCTCCTACTCTGAAATGGACACTGTAATTTCCTTGACAAAACATCGGCAAAGCTCGGGATACTAATCTTCAGATATGTTACTTTTCATTTAATAACTTACTGGGCAAGTTTCTAGAGGAAAGATTGAATACGAATTCACCATTTTCTGGGGGAAAAAATTATCTGAAAAGCTGGCTGCAAAGTTGATCTGTGCGTTGCTTAACACTTTCATAGCATGATAATTACTTAGGAAAAGTGTGTGTGGGGAAGTCACTTCTTGGCCAGACCCACTTAAGCCTGAACTGATTGTCAGGGATGTGCCTTTCCAGGTCTTATTTTGGAGGATGATGAAAACCCACAATAACTTTTGGATATGGTTTGTCTCAAAATTCCACTGTAAATGTATAAAAATACAGACATGATCTTACCCAAAATGTGTGCTTACCTCTCTGTATATATCTACACAACTGAAATACAGTGACCAAGGTGGTCCTTACTGACAGGTCATAGATGAAAGGCTGTCTAACTCTATTAACTCCAGGTAAAACTCAAGAGTTTAATGTGCTCATCACCATTTGGCCTGGAATGAACTGGGATGCATTTGAACAGAGGCAGCTTTATTGAGTTTCTCACAGATTTAGACTGACCCCACTAGGTATGAGAAATTGTTTGGGATTTGCTATATAACCAAACAGGAGAAGAAATTAGAAACTTGGATAATTCTTATCTGGGTTACATACTGAAGAATCAAAATTTCCCTCCAGATATGAGCAGAAAGTGCAAAAATATCAGCCAGTTTATATTGGGGGTCTGGAAACTCACACACAAATACTGAGCATTCTTCTAGTTGGGTGAAGAGTTGTTTTTCCAAGTAAAAATAGAAAAGCTCCCCAAAAGGTATTTACTTTTATTTTCATATGCCAACAGCAGCATTCCTAGAAAAGACATAGGTCCTACATGAAGATCTCGTCATCTAAGATAATAAAATTGTGGAGGAGATGAAATCACTATGTACTGCTTCAGAAGTAACCAATAAATACCAGATGTATCACATTGAAGATCTCTTTGTGTACCCAATAACAGAGTAATAGATATTTATCTCAAATAAGCCATTTAATTATTTACTCTTTTTACTCTTGATAGAAAGTGTATGCCCATGCACATTTTCTAATATGTGCAGAAGTGGTCTAAAAAACATTTTAAAAATAATAATCAAATTAGGCTTTTGGAAAATTAAATATGAAACTTGGAATGTGAAACAAACAAATAAGACAATTTAGAAAAGATTAAAAGCAATTGTTCTGTTGCCTTGGCAACACATTCAAGGTGCAGCCAATCAGCAAAGTTGATGTATTGTTTTGACATACATGCACATATTTCTAACATAAATAGCAACAGAGACTTAATAACAATAGGTTTTAAAACTAGGAACTGATGTCATTTTAAATGTGTCAATCAAAGAAACCTATGAAAGTGTTTCTTCTATCAAACTGACAGTAAGTATATACTGGAATGCTTTATAAGAGATAGCAGACTTCTGACAGGTCATACAGAAAATGCAAAATCTGTAATTACATTCTAGTTTCTTGGATTGTGTCCTTTAGTATGTCTAAAAAACTTTGAGAAGAAAATAAAACTTGAAGGCTATGATATATCATTCATTTCTGTAAATAAGCAACAAAAAAAAGAGCAGCATATCTGAGAATGGAGACAAAATATCAGACTGAAAGAATGTGCCTAGCCCTCAAAATAGATGCACTTAAACTTCTTGTCTTATTTTATGATTGACTGGTGCCAGTGAGGTTCTGCAGTGTAAGTTTTCAAGGATACTAAAAGTTAACAATAGCAGAAATGTACAGAGGAAGATTGCTGATGGGATACAGAGCCTTTCACCTCTCGGTCAGTGGTTGGAATCTGGGCTGTGTCAGCAGTAACAGGAAACCATTACTTTTTGACAGGTGTCAGGAGTGTGTATGGAAGGAGTGCATCAGCTATCCTCCTCCAGACCCTGATGCATACATGCCCAAAAGCAACCCTCAAAACGAGGATTCTTCTTGACAGCCTGGAAATAAAAGTGGTGTCTCCCCCCTTTCCAGGGAGCATTGTCCCTGCCCCTCAGTCTAAGACCACACTACCGTGGGCTGGCCTTTGAATCAACTCTGGGCTTAGAGAACTTCAGTTCTAATTGAGCAACATTCTAAAACCTCATTTACAACTAAAATACATTTGAACACATTTATACATTTCTTCACGGTCTTCAGGAAAGCTAGGGTTTTACCTTAGATTTTCCACTTCCAAACCCCTAACTTTAACAAAAAAAAAACCCCACATTCAAAAAACACATTCATAAAATCCTCAGATACAGAAACAAGTACCTTATTCTGTCACTGGGGGGGATTAAGTTACCCACTCCCGCACATCATCTTTTTTCTTTTACTTTTTCCAGATTTATATGACTCTCATCATAGCAAATGCTCCGAGAGAGGAATTTCCAACTGGAACACATTGAAAATAGAAAGGAAATAACTCACTATAAACAGCACTGAGGAGAAACAAGTGAACATGCAGGGTACAGCATAATCTTTTGTCAGAATGTGAGCGGTGTACTTTTGTCTAGCAGCCATTATCTTTCCTTAAGAAACACTGACTTTTACTTGGAATTTCAATCTACATTTTGATTGATTTCTTTTTCAGGATATAAGAAGAGTGATGGAAAGGACTGGGGATAAGGACAAGGAAGAATAGAACAAGATAAAAAGTTTCCAGCCATGCTGTCAAGTTTGGTGAAAACAGGCTGAGGATTAACTGTTTCAGTGCTGTGGAACCTGCATGTTAATGGAGGCAAAAGAGATGGAAAGTTTCCTTGTGCATCAAACTCACAAGGCTTTAAGCTGCCAGTTTTGTGATAAAATCTCTGCACCCAAAACACTGCTGAAATGGGGACAGTGACAATGACAGTCAAGGCTTGACAACAAACAAATACTACACAAATATATTCCTTAACACAAAAGACTTAAACAAAAATTATTTGGCCGTAAATTACCGCTTCCCACTGGTGGTACTTGACTTTTTGCAGCATATTTTATGGAGCCTGAGGTAAGGCAATTCCAACCTGACACTCTGTGAATATATTACATCAAAAGATATTTTTCCAAAAGGTCTACTTGTTAGAATTTGATTGTCAGGTCAGCATGGACCTGAGCTTAATACACTGTACAACCTGTGTTTCTCCACAGTCAATGTGCTCCCTATGTAGATAGATACTTTATCTAGACAAATCCACATTCCTGTGATCAAGAATTTGATTCCTCTCCCTGGCCTTTCTGCTTGAAATTCAAATAGCAACACTCCTCTCCTTCCTTCTGATGAAATATTTTCATAACCCCTTTTGCAATTGTTTCACATATTTGTTCTACATACAGAGTCAGAAGTCTACATCGAGCACTGAGCCCAGGGACTGATGGAGATACAGTAACTAAATAATTTTGTAACTGGAAACAGAAAATTAAATTCTTTTAGCTAGAAGTGAGGCAGAGAACTGTCCATGAGAGCCTGATCATCTTTATCTCAGAAGGCAATAATCTGACACTGTAACTCCTGTCTTTCATGCTACAACATTAGAGACACCAAGGCTTGATTTAAGAAGTTGCCATGGCAGAGAACCCACATCATCTCCAAGTATCACAGGTTAATTATCCTCCTTAAAATGTAATTGATTCTATTATGAATGTCTTTAGTTTCCATCTTCAAGCCACATATTGTTATATAATCTCTATACTGTTTAATGCCTATAGTCACCTCAAGCCAAGCAGAGGGTGATGTAGAGCAGGCCCACTGAGGAGGAGGAAGAGTTGTGTATGGTGAGGACTGTATAGGAGGCAGCAGGAATTCAATAATTGTACCAGAACATTAATATTTTTCATAACCTATAAAAAGATGGGTGTCTTTTATAGAAATCTGGGACATGTATTTTCCTGTTTTATCAAACATTTCAAAAATAGAAATGAGTGTTGACTTATATTTCTATAAACCTTGGTAGAATTTACATCTCCTACGGTCTCCTCCCATACATTTAAATCTCCATCCCACACTTTAATACTTTCTTTTTCCTGATTTCTTCCTTTTACACATTATTTTCATATTAAGAAGCAATGATGGATCTGGGAGAGCTCCATATGACTCAACTGATAAGTCTTTTCCTCTAGAAAACGACTCTTGTAATTGCTCTAAAAGCAAAGCCTCCAGAAGTGATGACTCCGTGCAGGAGGTCGGACCAAGCAGCACTGCTGAGCAGCAGCAAAAGATGGACCTGGGGGGTTCTAACACCAGCTCTGAGTGCCAGCAGAGTCAAACTGCTGATTAACAGCACACGGGAGTTACAAGAAACACAGGGGTGCCAAGTCCAGCCTTGCTGTGTCTGTTCTGAGCCACACCTGCAGTAAAGGACATTGATCTGCTGAGCTGAATATTCTGCAGTATTACCTCACACTACTAAACAAAAATCCCTTCCATTCCCCACTATCAATAGCTTAAGCTTTGCCAGCCTTTGCACGAGAGCTCATGGGAATCCACTGCTGTGCTGCTTACTAGTTATTTCCATTACAAAATTCCTCAAGAGGTTCCAGTAAGGAATGAAGGCTCCTTGGGCTTATTAAACTACCTGGAAACTCCCAAAGATGAAACAGGTAAGTCTAGTCCTATAAGGTTCAAGGCAAATTTCAAACTTGAACATCTAGGAGGTCAGGCCTTTGTTGCTATTTAAATATAGCTGTATGGAAAAAGAAATCCTGCTGGAAAAGTGAGTGTAAAGATATTTAGAAAGGACAGAAAGCTTTCATACAGTGCTTAAAAAGGGACTTAGTGCATGCTGGATGCTATTCTGTTAGTAATGTTTTTTTGTAATCAAATCAGAGCCAGAACAAATGCCACATCTTTTATGAATGGGTTGTTAAAGGAAATGGAATAAAGAAATCTGAAGAAAAAACTTCTCAAACAATGAACTAAAGTCCTTAAACTACATAAATTCCCACGAGATTTGCACAAGGTTGTATCTTGTACGCATCCCTAACACAAAGAAAAAGGATGCATATATATATGTATGCCTCCATGCAAGGGTTCTCCTCTGTCTTTTACCTGAAAAAGGTAAAAGCTATCTTTTTCAGCTGAAAAAAAGAACCCACGAACTTTTACTTCTGGATCAATATCACTGAATGATTCCAGAAGTACAAAGACAACATAGGGCCTCAGTCTGTCAGTAGCAAGGGTGCTCAGTGTTTGTAAACTAAATTTTCTTTATTTCTGAGACCTGAATAGTTTACAAGCACTGACTAAGCCTTGCAACCCCTTTGTGAGGAAGAGAGCATTATTAGACCCGTTCTCAGCAGACAAGGACAGACAGGCAATGCACATCCAATGGAGACAAGTAAGGAAACAGATTTGGGAGAGCTGCTGCACATTTTCCCTTTCACCTCAAGCAGAGCAGTGAGTTGCTCTGGCCCAAGATGTCACAGCAGTTATTCATTATTACACTAAGACAAAGCTAGATAAACCTGAAGATATATGCCTCTATTAATGGGAAGAATAAATGATCTTGCTCAGAATATGTTTCCAAGACACAACAGTGACTGTAGACTTGGAAACATCCAGACTTATTATCTTCACTGAGATTCCTGGCAGTTACACCCATTCTTTAAATCATCAAATCTTGTAATTTATGATAGTACTGTAAAATAGTTAATTTCCCAGGCAGAAACATATCTTAATATTATGAACATAAAGTTCTTATTAATGTAATATATTTGCCTTTTCTGTGAATCAAGATGAAAGTGCATAATAGTTGTAATTATGCTGTATAAAAAAAGAAAAAGACCTAAAAGAACAATAGGTCTCTTAAAGTGTTGCCTACCCCTAATTTTAATCTCACCTAAACTAGGGAAGAAGGCATGCTACACACACTGGTGAGCTAGTGCCTGTTATATTTTTCACTGCATATTTTTTATACTTTTCCTTCTCAAACTAATTTGTGACATCCTGCAAAGCCCTGTCTTTCCATAAAGTTGAATACTATGCTACATGAGACATAGTTCAACAGAAATGTAGGTCAATTTTTAACTGTCTTTCCTTAAAATTGAATGGGCTTGCATTTTACATACAAAGGGCCACAGAGGAAAAAAATATATATGGTGTCTAATAGTCTTTAAAAGTGTGCTAGGCCTTTTAGTTTAAAAGCTGCCAATATGGAAATTATAGGACATATTAAGCCATGTAAAACAGAACAGAAATGATGAGTCTGAGAAGTGTGATGGGTCAGAGGAGCCACTGAAAGATGCTGAAAAAGCCCTTTCAGGTTAGGTGGATGGGGGAGCACAGAAGGAGAGCACTGTGGAAAATCAAAAAGATTTTCCGTAGCTGGGCTAAAAAAGGGGATTACATAAATAGATAAGCTTCTCACAGTAAACAATCTCCATAGCCCTGGGAGCCTGACCCACCACTTGGTCACTCCTTCCTTTACAGGCCCTCCTGATGGAGCAATTTGCTGCAGCTGAGCTCTGCATACCTGGGCTCCCTTGTAATCCTCAATGAGGCCAGAGCCTGTGGTAGCTCACAGACAAAATATTAACGCTTTCCTTCCCTGAGTCTGGGGGATTGTACTTCAAAAGTGGAAGTCAAAAAGCTGTGGAAGAGGAACTGGCTTTTGTGCCAATGCTTTAAGGCTGGCCCCTGGAAATAAAAAGCTACCAGAGATACAACTGCATGGTCAGTGTTTTGGATACCAGAGAACTTTGGCTGCCAAAGAATTCTCATTAATTCTAAGTTACCAACCAAGATGGAAACATCTACAGTGCAAAGCAAAAGAAAAGTCTTCACCAAATGGAGAAAATTATTCAGACAAGTTTGGGGGGAGACAGACCAATTGACATGGAGACCAAACGTAATTATCACAGAGCTTAATAAAATCCTCTCTCATTTCCAGGACTGTAGCAAAATTGTGTTGTGAATTTGCAGCATGACAAAGTAGGGCACAGAACTGGCCATTAGGTCTTTCTAGATGATCTCAATCCCTTCACCTCATGACGGCACTCCACCCTCACTCCCAGTTTCTCATCTTACTCTTACTTAATTTAACCAAAATAAAATACCAAAGGCAAAACAACCTTCAGTAACTTCTGACTGCCTTGTAGAAAGTACTGCATTAGGAAGCTGACAGTAGAAGTGCTGAGCTGTGCTTCTGCAGGTCAGAAACCCTGGAGTGCACCAGGAACCTGGGGGCTTCACTGGCAGAGGGGAGAGGAGACAAAAAGGGCTGTTCAGATTGCACAGCTGGGTGGGGAGCTCCCTGCCCTGACTGGGGTGCTGGAACCTGGCTGTTCAGGGAGAGCTGGAATATGCAGGCATCCATGTGCAGGGATGCCTTCACTAGAGGGTTTAGGAGAACAAGAAGGGTTGTTTTCCCTCTTCCTTGAGGGAAGTTAAAATAGGATGTATGTCAGTGTGGCAGACAAGGATTTGGCTGCTCAGCCCATGGGTCTCCTCCCAGCCAGGGAGAGTTTGGTGATTTCTGGTAGCTGACTCCAGACCCCATCACAGGATCTGACTTTCAGAAAGGACAGAGGATCCAGTGCACTGAAAATCAGGTCATATAAAGATAGCTCAGAGTTAGATCTCCCACATCACCAGCTCTTCCTGAAAGCTGAAATCCCAATCCCTTGGTTATACTTTCTGTCTCATTGTTCCTGTGGCATCTCTCAACACCTTCACCTGAGACAAAGCCTTGGCTCTAAAACCCACCCAGACTCTGTGAGACACATATAGGGAACCTTTGAGGATGAGTCAAATGAAAGAACAATTGTTTCTTCCAAGTGTTCAGGGTGTTTGGAATCTGTGCCCCTCTTATTCAGGATATATTTATTCATTCTTTTCAAAATGAAAGTCGTATTCTTTTGATTTGTGGGAGGGGTTGCTGCAGCCAGGAACTGAAGCCTCTCTTTTATTGTTGCACAAGATCTAAAGGAATAATAACAATTAATAACACCAAAAAACTGAAAGGAAGCTGTTTCATCTGAGCACTTAGGTGAGGTTAGGTGGGTGAGTCTTTAGCTGTAGGGTCAGGTTTAGGTCACCTTTAGAGCTGGAATCAGGGCAAGTTTGCAATGTGGCACCTGGTCTGCAGTGCTTTGGTGGAGGAGCACAGGCAGTAAAGGGAGCTCTTGCCTCGTGCCCTGACAGCACCTTCCTACAAGCCACCTTCTCCAGAAAGAAAAATTGTTTAATCCTGGGTGTCCTGTTTTGTCAATTAAAAGTTAGACTCTTTTAAGATGAGGCCCACACTGAGATGACAAATTGCGGCACCTGACATTTGAGTAAACTCTCTGTTACGTTCATGTACTTGTGTTGAGGTGAAAACCCTTTGCAAACACAGGCCTAGTGGAAAAGAGCAGCCCATTTGTTTAAGTTTCCTGTGTTCTGGTAGCTTTGACTAGAAGTGACACCTCCAGAACAGGGACCACTGCAAGCTTACTGAGATCAAAGTGTTTTCAAATTCCAGAAGTCAGATTTTGCTACCTTTAGGTTCATCCCCAAAGCTAAATCTGGTCTTGAGGAGCATCAAATATCAGCAACCTTTCTGATTCCTATGATTCTCATCACTGTCACAGCCTTAGAGTGCTCACAGCTCAACCATAGCAAACTTTTAGACCAAAATATATAATGCTGTCTTTTTAGGACAAACTTGAGGATTTGTTGATATGGATATTAAATATTCTGCCCCCAAAAAATAAGCTAAGGAAAATCAAGTCCAAGATTTTTTAGAATACTAGGATTTTACCCTACAACAGTGAAATAAGGGGGTTTTTTGTTTAACTTTATTTTAGGTATCCCAGAAAAAGCAACTAGTAACTAACTCATTGATTTAGCATCTAGAAATCTCCCTGTAAGTGCCCAAGTTCATGTAATACTCCCTTTGGGCTGCATTTTGCATTGTTTGCTTAATTGTCTGTAAAAGGATTAAAAATGGATAGATTTGAATCCTCCTTATATTGTTTCAAAGTATCAATTTTTATTGGAGCCCTCTTGTCCATTCCCAAAAAAAAGAAAGATCTTGGTCTGAAAGATCTTCACTTTAAGCACACAGGAGGAGCAAAAGAGGTGTCACCATTTTAAATGTCTCCATTTTACAACAGGGCCACAGAACTTTTAAATGACTTTCCCAAACTAATACACCCCCATTTTTGTAGAGACCATCATGTATCTCCAAAAATTTACAGAAACCTACAAAAAGAGGTATGCTTTAGAGGACCCAGGAAATGCCTGTATCTGTGTTTAAGCTTGGCAGTTAAAGTAAGTCCTTTGAACTTTTAAACTCATTCCAAATTTTCAGAGCTGCACAGCATGCAACTGAGAGGATGATTTGACCTCAAAGATCAAGATGATGTAAGTATTGTTCAAGAAAAATACAGTTGAAGAAGATTCTAAAAAAGTATCAGAGGCACTTTTAAAGTACTTCTTTAAAAATAAAAATCATAAAACTACCTCTGTTGGCTCCTGCTGTTAATGTGCTTTTATTCATGTGTTTGGAAACAATATCACTTTGCAGAGTAGACAGCTACTGTCAAGGGCAGCTTTCTCATTTTTGGTCATTTGTTATGTACCATGAGTTTGAGAACTAATAATGTGCATTCTTCAAGATGGCAGAGAAAGCAGGGCCCTGACTACACAAAGAGGAAGAATAATTCAAAATAGTTGGTAACTTTGATGCTTTTGAAAATTTAGTGAGGTAACTTTTAATTAAAGCTTGAAATAAACGTTTAACTTGTCTTGCCATATGAAGTTGCTTCACAGACATTTATCAGCACCCATATATTTAGCAGCTGCCATTCAGTGTATCATCCATGTCTATCATTGTCTACTTGAAGCTCTTTTCATGCACTTCAAGTGTATTATGAAAGAGCAATTTTCTTATTAATGAGCAAACTCTGATTAAGTTACTTACGCAATTGTCCCACCAAGTACTGAAGACAAAAGACAGATTTGCAAGGACCCTAGCTCAAAGACACAGTTGCGAAGGACAAGTGAAATTGTTAGGCTAGAAAGGGAAAGCTGGTACTCGGTGCCTCTTCCAGTAGGAAAGATCCCATATGGTTTCATTCCAATGGTATCCCCAGAAATATACATGTGGATAAGGATGAATCCTCTGAAAACTATTTAACAATGGGGCTTAGTCTTAAAATGCAACAAAAATTATGATACTATATAAGCTTTCTAAATTTTTTCATGTCAAATGCAGTTTCTAGCAGTAGAAAAAGTACTGTACACCATGGTCTCCAGCTCAATTTAAGGTTCTAACAATTACATTTTGCATTTCTGTTTCTGTTACAATGGCTTTTCAGTTTCCACTTGTGGAAGAAATCCAATAGTACATCTTTAGCATTATTCCATATATGCCATAGATGTTTTTAAAGCTCAATTTGTTTATAGGAATATTCCACTGAGGATTAATGATGACACTTTTTTGACCCTGCTGACCTTGATGGGCAGGAATGTACTTTTCAAGCATCCAGAGCCCCTCTTCACAATTTGTCTAATCCTACATCTCCCCTGCCCTTGCAGGCTATTTGCTGTTAGTGGCCACAATAGACAAGCAATAGTACCATTATAGGCTTCTCTAACAAAAGATTTTCATGATCATTTTCTAGTGGCTTGAAGATTGACAAGATCCCCTCCTGTTACCCAGATGCATTTTCCCCTCCTTCCTGGTGATTTCTTTTCTTGTTTCCAAGGAGGAAAGTGCCTCCCTGAGTAGCGACCTCTCTCTCTGCAGAGAGACCTGCTAGAAACCACAAACATTGCATGTTAAACCTCCTCTGAGACGGCATTATGTACAAATGGAGTGCCAGGTCTTCTTTGATAAGGTGTACACCCGTGGCACAACTTAAGAATCAATTCAATTATAAAGACACAAAAATGCCTTTTGAAGAATGTTCCTGAGTGAGTCAGAGGCACAGAGCACAGCATATATATGAGTCTGACTTTGCCAAAGTTATTTCAAGGGAAGAAGTTGCACAGAATCACTCCGGCAGCCTGATTAACTAACTGGGCACTCATCTGTTGGTGAAACCCTGAGTGTGGAAAACAAAACCATCCCCCTGGCTTTATCACATCAGTTGTCCTTCAGTGCACTCAGAATTTCACTTTTCTGTAGGTTTTGCTTACTTTCTGTACAAAACCTGAGCTATCTGAATAGCATGTTTATTTTTGAGAGATGCAGAGTATTTGTACCTCTCACTGGTACGTGAGAGCATGGCTGATAATGGAGCCCTCCATCACTCAGGCTAGATGCTCAGACAGCGAGGTGCTGTCCATCCTCTGCCCCAGCCAGCAATCCCTTTGGAAAACTTCAGCTCTGCCATCTTTGTGCCTCATTTGTAACATTAGTGGGTAATAGTACTGGCCCACACTGGAATATTTTCTGAGGGTTACAGGTATTTTGAGATCTCTCATAAATAGTGGTGCAGATTAAAATAGTAACACAAATGTTAAAGCTTATTTTTTGCCTATGCTTCATATGTAGAAAATAAAAAAAAATAAAAGAAGACCAGCCTTGACCTTTTCATATGTGGCACTGGACAAGATAATGTGCTTTTGAAGTGTGCAATATATATTTTAACATACTCTGGACACTTTATAGGAACATCTAGTTGACATGTTAGCATTTGCTTTTCATTTACTAAGAATAGACATTCCTCTGTGTTGTCATTAGTAGAAGAGGAAGAACAAGAATGTTACAAATAACATTATTTCAGATCCTTGGATCTCAGTCCCTTCTCTTGCTGCAAGGCCACTGATGTCACAGGGTGGGGTTGCTGGGTGCCTGCAGGGTGAGCATGGCTGGATTCATCCTCTGCTGCAGCTGAAGGGGGAGTCAGCAAAGGATTTCACTGAAGACAGGATGAGTAAAGAGGATTTTGTTTAAATTTGAATTAGGCTTAAAATGAGATTTAATGACACACACAGAGAGGTCTGCACTCTAATTTGGGGTTCATGATTTAGTTTTGTGTGTAAAGTTGTTTCCCTGAAAATGCTTGAGAACTGCTGTTGTCACAGGATTTCCATTACATTGGTTCAATATTTTGTTGTACATAATTCAATAAAGAGCTGGGCTCACACCAAGAATCCATAACAAAAGTTACATCTAATGAGGAGGATCCAGCTTCTGCTGAAATTGAAAAACATCAAGATTTCAGTTGAGTCAAGGTCACTGTGTTATGTCTTTGCTTTCCTTCATTTGAGCAATTGAACTTACTGAATGTGTCAAGAGACCCATTCACAGTGAAAAGCTCAGCAATACTCTAAGATCTAGTAAGTACATAAATAGAACCTACACAGTGCTGAAGAAGAGAACAAATTGAACTTTCCCTAAAACTACGAGTTTTTCCTTCTTGCTCTTTATATTTATATATTACATAAATACATAAATATCAGCATATAATTATTATAGTTAACTATATTTTACATACATTGTTGTATTATCATAATATATCAGACAATACATATTGTATTGTAATGGCATATACTGATATCAACATTATATAATATATAATACCTCTTCTGAACACACTCTGTGACACCATTCCTAAAACAAGTTAGGTTTGGATAAAATGTTCCTGAACTGCTGAGGTTAGCTGTATTGTTCTTATTTCTTTTTATGGACTCCAGGGTAAATTTTATATTGGAAAATTCTGTTCCCAATTAAATTAAGCTCATGGTCTTTCAATTAAAAGGAGGTAGATTGTTGACCTCTACCTCTAATGTTACGTGGGAAGAAAAAGATCACAGCATATCAATGCCAGTCTAAAAGCAATCAAAACAATACTGGATTCATTTGCTCTCTCTTCTCTTGCAAAGATTGTTTTTACAAGAAGAGTTAAACTAAGGGCAAGGCAACAAAATTTGTCACTGTTTTTTTTTTCTTTTTGCTTTACTCAGTTGATCTCCTCTATTTAAATGCAATTAGTATTATCCTAATGTAGTCTTTTTATCCATATCCATAGCTTCTCATCTTACTGTTTGCTAATATGATCCTTTCAACCAAAAGGACATCAATACACTTAGCAAACTTATTAACCAGCTATTCTGTCTTCCAGGGAGGCAACCGAGCTGCAAAGAAAGGCATGAGTCACTGGAAGCTGTGAGACACCAAGACTTTGATGCTGTGGGCAAAACAAGCTGCTTCATGACATAGTTTGTAAAATGTTTGCACGGGAGCAAAATTCTGCCAAAAAGTGTTCAGGAGAGTTTACACAGTGCAGCATACAAACTACAGAACATCCCACAGTACGTGATTTTTACAGATATTTAACAACTATGAGCTTTCCTTCAACAGCAATGGTGCCTCCCTGGTGGATTTTGATCTTGGATCTTTTTCTAGCACATTGACTGTAATTTCCAAGGGAAACCTCAGTTTCTATTCCTTTTTCAGTGCTATGTTCAGAAGAAACATCTTCAGGCACCAGAAAGAATACATAGGAATCTCCAGTAAAACAATGCATTGCCCCTACTCTCTTGATCAGTTCCGTGGTGCCAGTTTTCAGAAAGTCTCAAAAGCAGAGGAAGGAGTCATGCTGGCTCCTTCAGCACTAGCCTGTGGGCAGCATTGTTCCCAGATGGATAAAGCAGATCTCTAAGTACTGGGAAAGCCTTTCACCAACCTTAGCTGCCCCTGGGCTGAGGCACTTTAGAAGTCTAACAACATGCAGCTACGCTGCACCAGTGTGGAAAGTTAAGGAGAATACAAGCAAAGTGCCACTGAAATCTTGGAATGAGGTGGAAAATAATAAACACTCCAACTGAAATTTGGCCTGGACACATGTTATTTGGTCTAAGTGCATGTTTACATTTCTTTGAAATGTTCCTAAACATTCCCTCTGTCTGAAAATTTCAAAACCATGATGAAAAAATCTGTTTCAGATCATGTGTATTGGTTTTAAAACCAGGCATAACATTGCAGCCGGCTCTTTTATCCAGAAAAGGTGCAACTGTCATATCAATTTAGAACTTCAGTCGTGTTATTTTAAACCTGCATCAGTAAAACCTATAACAAAACATGTCTCTGTTGTCCACATCTTGCATCTGGAGCAAAGTTATGCTTAAGTCTGATCTCTAAAACCAATATGGAAATTATATCTGGTATGTTCTGCACTTTGTAACATGGTCCATGTGGACTTTTTCACTGTAGTGATAACACAGCTCTGTGGCCCACCTGGTAAAAACATTATACATTAAAAATGACAGCAAATATACCAGAATTACATAGGAAAAGGTTGCAATGTAAGGCTAAATCCAAACATCTACATTTATAGGCATTTTCTGGCACCCTACTTTTAGACAAAGGTATCTTATGGTGCCATTTTAAAGGCTTAGTACTGGGTTTTCAAGCTGGGAAATAGCATAAGACCACTGTATTAAGGAGCTGAAATTTTGCTGACATTATGGAAGCTCTTACTAGTTGGTCTCCTACCACTTGATAATAGTCTACAGATGCTGTGGAAAAACACTATCAAAGGGCAATTCTTACATATAGAACCTCTCAAATCACAACCAAACACGACTTCACACAAGTAATTCAGGAACTTATGTTACATATGGCAGAAGTATTTATAAACCAGGATTAGAATACAGAGAGGTGTCCAGATGAGGCTCTGCTGTCACCTCTTTGCATCAAGTAAAAGGAGTAAAGCATCTTGCAGTGCTGGCAAGGCCACTTGTGGATGCCTTGTGGATGCTCACAGTGCCTGGTGTGGGTGTCACAGCAGAGGTGAGTCTCTGTGCTCAGGGTGGGCCAGCAGTAGCCCTGAACATTATGGTTGTTATCCTTCCCCATTTTATCCCAGGAGATGAAGGCATAAGGGCTCAGCCTTGAAAGCCTTGCTTTAAAAACTGGGAGCCAAACTGATCTCATGGTGTGATGCTGGAAGAAGAATACATTTCTTCCCAATTTTACCCTTTCTGCAAAGCAGAGTGAAAGCTCTTGAGACTGTATTCCTTGCTAAAACCAAACTATACAAAGAGATTTTGCCCTCACAAAAATTACATGAGAAAATTTTAAAATTGCACGGTACTGTGTTCCAGAACACAGATTTCCATCTGCAGTTTCTTCCCATCTGAAGGACTCATCATACAGCTAAATGTTTATGATAGTAGCTATAAATCTACACATCCATTATATGACATACACACAGAAAATACCAACTGAAGTACTCAAAAATAGTAAAAACACCTGACAGCTGTTGTGACCAGTAAAGAGATAAAGATAGTTTACAATTTGCTAACAAGCAAATTTAATATTTCCAAGGTACAACATGTCAGAAGATTCCACAGAAGGGATTTTTTGTGTGTGCAGACCTTGTTTTTACAACTTTAAAACTTTAAGTAGCTGACACGGTGCCAACTTTTGGGGGGTAAAGAAATCACCTGTCTTATTTCCAAGCTGACACAACACGTTTCAAGCAGATGAAGGCTCGGTTTCATTACATTAGCAGTGTCTCGAGGTGCTCTTTGACGCATCCCTCCCGTGCTCAGTAATTTAGTAACAGGTTGGAAATGAGCAGAGGGGTAAAACGAGACTCTGTTGCCACAGCAACTACTGCACACCTCTAATTTTTGAATCAACAGACAGCAGAAGTTGATACTTTACCACAGAGTATGAAGAAATACCTTCCAAAATGTCTACGAAAGGAAACTTGTTTTGTTCGAGGAGTGGCACTTTCAAGAAAACAATTTCCTAAAGATAGCCCAGATTTGCTATTATTGAGCTAAAATGCTAATAATAAATATTTAGCTTTATTTTGACAAAAAAATTGGGCCACTGGCTCAAGCACAAAGCTCTAGGAAATAGTTCTGCCAGCTACTTTATTGCCCAAAAAAGAGAAGCGTTTTCTAATGGTGTGGACGCTGAAATTTTGCTCTGTGTGACACAGAGGAATTAAGCCCAACAACAAAATAACATGGTTTCATCATTCAAGCGAGTACGTAACACAGAAAAAACAAAACAAAACGAGTAAGATGAGTAAGATTTCTGCCTTCTCAGTATTACAAATACCAGGACAAGCTAAGGCCAGACTTCCTCAAGAGACTCACTTCACTTACTCTTTCCTGGATGACTGGAGACTTTGTGCCTGACAACATTTCCTTTGAACAGTTTTGCTACTGGGAAAGTATTTTTTGTTGACCCATGGGGAAAACAAAATGCTTTGCCCTCAATTTCCTGGTGGATCCTAACAAAGTGAGCACAGCTACGGAATGAGCTGAGGTTGGACGGAATTGTGGCCTTGCTGTTTTGTGGTTTCTGCTTGGACTTTCTGTTCCTTGACTGCCATATCAGCATGTAAATCCTCCTACCTCATGAAAGACTTGGAAGTTTCAATTGGAAATGTGAAGCCACTGTAGTGGAAATGCAAAGCCATCAGAGCAGGGACATTGTGCTAAGACGGCCTCTACCAAAGAGCTTCTCTCTCAGCACAGTGATGGAGCCCACTTCAGTAATTGCATCCCATTGGATTTGCTCCACAGTATATTGGGATAAAGACTTTAATAACACAGGATGCAGCATTTTAATAATCTTTTGCCTGATTTTAAGTGCTGTTATGCGCTGACTTCTACCAAAATCCTTTCATTGTACAGAAAGCACCATATTTTAAGGGGTCAGAATTCTTGCAATGTATTTAAACTCCATTTTTGCATATTTCCTGTTCACTTAAAAGTGCATTACCATCAGTTCTGCTTCACAATCCAGTTAGTCAGAAGTGTAATAGTGGTTTCCTGACAATCTACTGAACTACAGATAATTTTAAACGTGGACAAATTCTTTCTCTCTCACCTCTCATCTCCCCATCAGGTGGAACAATTCCCAGGACCTAAAGCAGCTTCCATTAAAGACTGCCAGAGTTTTGTCATTGCCTGCATAGCAACTGTTTAATATGGGTATAAAATTCTGCCATCCTGAGCCAGAGGCTTTTTGCTGCCACAGTGACTGCCTGTGGATGGAGTCATCTTTCCTCTTATCAGCCCTTTGGTCTAAGCTACTCTGCTCCCTTTATAATCTGTGGCTGTACAGAGAAAACCTCAGAAAGGGCAGTTCATCACAGCTATTTAGACCTGTATCTTAGGATGGGATGCAGTTCCCTGGAGAGGTATCTCTTTCTCTTCATCAATAAAAAACAACCTCATTGCCTAGTTCAGACTCCACAGCCAGCTTTCAAATGGCAGGGAAGAATCCCACTCCAAACCTGATGGAAAAGGAGTCAAGGCCCTGCAGGGTGAATGGGAGCAGCCCCCAGCCCCCAGCAGAGCACGCAGAACACGGCAAGCAACAAGCAAATGAATGACCTCTCTTGGAGAACTACATTGCTTTGTACAGCACTTTTCCACAGGGTAAATCAGTTTTCCTCCCCCAAGGAAAATGATATGTCAATAGGTTGACTAAGGGGAGCTGGAGAGAGTGAACTGCTTAATCTCTGGTGTTTCACCCAGGACATGCTTACAAAAGAGTCCCTGCAAACTTGCATCTCTCTGTACGTACCTGTGATGCTCACAGTATAAATGGCAGCACACAGGGACATTTGATGACAGCGTGAAAGAGCATGCACCAGGCAGTGGGGACCTGCATGATATGTATTCTCATCAGTGCCACAGGTGGTCAAAGCAGACAAGACTTTCAAAATCTGACAGCTGATGTAATTTTTTTAAATATCAGAACAGAACACGTGGAAATATGACTCCATTCCCCTGCTCCCCTGCACTCTCCCAGTTTAAACTTGTACTGTACTGAACCAGATGCAGCTAATATGGCATAAGACAGGAGTCAGGAAAGAAGAATCCAGTCCCTGAGACTTAAAGCATTTGTGAAGAGTTTTCAGTTATTGCCAGTATTAGTCCAAGTGCTCTAAAAACCTGTACAAACCACAGAAAGGAAAACAAAGAGCTACTCATACAGATGATCCTTTTTGAAAACTGTGTGTGAATGTGTCTGAGAATCTGCTTGCATACTTTTAATACATGGACTTAATGTGTTAAGAATATAACTTCAAATTCCTTACATTCAAGAAGGTTTTACTTTCAAGACTGGGATGCATTAATAGCAGTGTAGAAAGGCAAATGCTTCTTTAAGCGTTAAACTCTTCTCCAAAGAGGAATTAAACCAAGAGATTTACAGAGCGTTTCCTAATGTATCAATGGAGGGAAAAAAAAAAAAAAAATCAGTGTTTTCTAGTACTTCTAGTAATGTGTTTTTCTGAACAGAGCAGCCACACTCACTACCACACTATCCCCAAGAAGCAGATGCAATTGCACTGCATGCAAACAGAGAAGCTGGACAAAAGGGACTCAATCATGGAAAATATTCAGTGAAACTTGTGGCTACAGCACAGATAAGAAAATCTTAAGACTGTTGAAGTATTTAAGATGAATGATAGTATTTAAAAATCTATCAAAGGCAGGTATAACCACGGGGCAGTGAGTTAGCAATACTCAAAACTTTTATTTATCAAGTTTGTCAAGAAGTATGTGCCAAATCATTTATAAAGCCAGCTGCATTCATAATTTGAATTATGGAGATAATTATGCTTTCTTCTATATTTTATCTTATATATGTAATCTAGTTGCTTATTTGTGTTTCACTGTTACTTTTTTTAAGATTCCAACTACGAACAACATCTCAATGACTGCATCACAACATCCTCTGACCTGTATCTGTGTGCTCAGGGGTTAGTGTGGAGCTGTGTAAACACCCACTAACTTACTCCCTATCTGTTTGTCTTTATGGGAAACCATGTGCATAAGAGGGTGCCTCACTTCTTCCAGAAGTGCAAATGTGCATCCTACCTAATCAGGCTTTGCCAAGGACATCACAGCCCCTCACCAGTTTCTCGGACGACTTTGATATGTCAGTTGAGCTTTCTCAGTTGTTGTAAGGCATCCCTGACACTGACATTGCTATGTCCTCACACAGCAGGGTTTTCCAGGCAGTGCCCAGTGTCTTTAGGCATTGAGGGTGGTAGTTATAACACCTCAGGTGAGTGAAAAAGCATCACACTCAAGAGTCTCAGTCATCATGAAACTCTTTTATTTCTATTCCTCAGACTCAGTGATACCTTCATAAAAACTGTAATTAATTTGCAATTAAAAGATCTGTTTCCTGTTCCCAGTTCAATGTAGGCTTGGACAAAAAAATAATATCTTTTCTTTTGAAACTTGTTATGCCACAGATCCATCAAGACCAAGAGAAAAGGAGATCTAGTTTGTCTCGTCTTACACAGAGAGGATGGCTTATCCATCTGCATTCAGGCACACCTGGGCAGTCTCTCTGAAAGTAATGTGTGCCAAAGATGTCACTGTGAATCTAAATTGACCTGTAAAACCTTAAATTCTGGTGATAATGTGCAACAAGGAAAGAAGCCAGCTGGAGCTAGAAGCAGTGGCAATTAGAAATAAACATCTTTGTACTGGCAAAACAAACACATTTGATGTGAGAAATCAGCGAGAGACAAACATTGAAGCCCCTGATACTACCCTGACAGTCTTCTTTTCAGGGGAGAATGATATTTTTTTAAAAAAAACCTGCTCACAGATTTTCTTGCATAGGAATAATGTAAGTTCAAAACCAAAGAGTTTGATATAACCCAACAGGCACAGCTGGAAGACAGAGATCAGGATGAACTAAACAGCACAGGCTGTATGACAGAGGGAAGAAAAGTGGTGAAAGATTTCAGTTTTAGTCAGAATTGAGTTTGGCAAAAATTCTCTTTCGATTCTGTTCAATCATATGCTTGAGTAAGTTATTCACCCAGGCCAGTAACATCTGTTCAGGAAAGGGGCCAACTTTAAAATGTGTTTTTTCATCCCACAAAACAAAGCGTAATCTAAGCTATAAATATACATGGTTTTACTATGCTGGATAAAGTACCTCATGAAGAAAAAAGAAATTCTTTAGTTTAGGACTTTTTTGTTTCTAGAGACATTACTCATCTGATCCTGGATCCTTTACATATTCAGGAGGCTCACTGCTTTCAGCAAGATCTGCAGGCCTATAGGGAGTTTTCTCAGACTCAGAGATGTTTTTGCCCCTTATAAGATCAGAACGTCCCAGGTCCCCTCTCCACAGGCACATTTTCCCATCGTGCCTAGTAAGAGCTGTTTAGTCTTTCTGACACATCACATAGACAAAAAAACACTCCAAAAGCCCCATTGTCATGGGAAACTAGTGAAAAACTTCAAAATAATTCAAAATAAACAGAAAATAAGACATTTTCCACTTTGGATTTTTTTTTGAGATCCTTGATGAGGTCAGTATATTTTAATGAGACACTTTCAAGCAGACACATACACACACAAAACAAATACTACAGTGCCTCTATAAAAAACATTTTAAATTGATAGAGGAGTGTCGGCTTTGAAGAACTTGACCATGCAGTGGCTTGAAAGCACAGAAAGAAAGCAATCTGCAAGTCTGTTTCTTTTGGCAGCAGCAGGACTTGCTAATGGATTCATCATTTTCTGTTCAGCATGAGCGTCAAACAAAAAAACATTTAGGGCTCTATTCATCTGAGTTTCCGGGTCTACACTTGCCAGCCATGGAGGCTTTGTGGCTTTGTGCTCCAGAGCTCAGTTCTGACTCACGTTTCCCAAGTTTGGAAACGAAGGCCCCACAAGACATGGAAATCACAGTGTCAGTCCTTGTCCTCTCTTCCGTGCCTCTGCCTGCACTGGTGCAGCACTCTGAGGTCCTACTGACCCCACCATCAGTGTGGCCACTGACCATCTTTTCCCGGTTTACTCATCCTCTAACAAGTTCTTAGATGGCAGCTGACTGATGGCAACAGATCCTGAGGTTGATCAGCCATGAAGAGCCACAGAAATGCACCCACCAGTTCAGAAGAAAACCACGAGAAAATTAATTGCAATGAGAAAGAGAGAATTGGAAGTGCATTGAGGGAGGAGACATCCAGCACGCAAGAAGCAGGGCACCAGAGAAAAAGGAAGAGAAAAAAGCCTTATTGATAAGGTATTTGGCTTCCTAGGGAAAGGCTTATTAGTGAAGAGGCTGTTAAATATGTTTGCACATTACTGTGCCCACATGCAGGAACAAGGGAAAACACCAACACCAATAAACAGATCAGGCACTTGGAATACTTCATCCACTTCAAGGCAAGAAGCACCTTTGCCTTCTCACTTTTCAAAAACATCTGAAAATAAACAACGTGACACTACAATAGCTTATCTTTACTGTTTACTTTTTGCAGGGCACTCACGTGGTGTCTAATGTGCTTCAGATGAGTATTTTCTTTTTAATAGGTTAGAATCAGCAAGATGGGAATCTTTCTAATGGAAGGATGGAATAAAGAGAAAGGGTCTTACTGGAAGTAATTTCACCATTTACTAGCAAAATACTTTACTGTACAACAGCAATAGTTCATGGCAGGTGCTAAAATTACAGCATTACACTGAAATATGTCATTAGGGTTGGCTTGTTGCTGTCATTTTTTCCTTTAAAGAACTGACTCTCTACAGAACAATTTATAAGAGATTTCAGACACCCAAAATATTACTCAAACTCTACAGAATCATATTTTAGATGTCTTGTTTCACTGATAGTTTCAACAAGGAATGCACGGAATGATCAAACCACATATAAATAGCGGCAATTATTGGTACATTTGAGATGAGCACAGCACGAAGGATAAGTCTAAAGAAAGAATAAGACCCAAATACTAAGGGAGGAAAAAAAAAAAGAAAAGATTGAGCAAAAAGGCCTGAAAAGCAGGAAAGGACTAGCTGTCTGCAGGAAGCTTGTATTCTTGTGTGAGTGTGAGTGACCCAGTGTTGGCTGGAATGTTATCTCTATGTGATCTACAGAATTTTTCTCTTAACTGTGGCAACTGAAGAAGAGTGAATTAAAGTCTTAAAGAGAAAAAAATCAATAAAGAAAAAAAAAAAGGAAAATATGACAGAAGAGCCTTTCAATGGATATATAAAATGCCACTCAAATGATCATGGGGAGAACCCCCAAATTTCTATGCTTGCAACAGAAAAACCTTGCAAAAAACAAACAACCCAAACACAAAAATGAGGATCATTTTCCTTTTGTTTTGAACTCTATTTGTCAGTGAGTTTCTCTATTGCATCACTAGGGCTGACACATTAGGTCACAGTAGGGTTTTCACTGATGCTTCTAGCCTCTAAAGAAAACTTCTGCCTGTTCTTCCTTTAAGATCTTTAGTTTTAATAAAATTTATCTTTGGAATAGACAATATTTAGCTAGAAATTCCAGTAGAAAAGTCCAAAGGATAATATCTGGCTCCTTGCAGCCTTGTCAAGCCATAAAGGTCAGTGGAAAGGTTTACTCCAACCACCCTTTCCTGCATTCGGTTTTATCTTTAATAGAGAAGTCCTGCTCTCTGTGCATCTGAGAGTCACCCTTTAATAAACCTTTGTAGGTTCCTTTGGTTTGAGCTGCACTGAACCCTGCTGTTCAGGCTCTTGCTATAAATCTGTAGCCCCTAAATAGAGCACCTCTCTTCTGAGAGACAAGGCTTTGTATACCTGCTGTCTGCAGCCAGCTGGAGTATTTCCCTTTTCCCTCCAGACTTGACTTAACCATTTCCCCACCAGCTGCACGAAATGTGATATATCTTTCATTACAACGTGAAGATTAGGTTTTTTTCTTTAATCAGTAGGAATTTTCCATTTGTATTCTGCTGGGTGATCAAGGTCCTTTTGCAAACTTGAGGTATGTGAAGAAAACGTAGAAGGTCTTAGGTTCACCACAGCAGTTACAACCACAGTAATCAAAATAAACAGACCAGTATGTCCACGTGTTCCCAGCTCCCACCCTTGCTTGTAAGTTGAGGAGAGGCAAACCTTCCTAAAACTGATAATTTTTCAAGCCCTCAACTGAAAAATCAAAGATAATTATAGTAGAGTATACAGCTATAAAAATAACCTTCCGCTTCCTTCTGTCTGCCAAAACACCATGGAAGACCAAGAAATCTAAGTCCAAGAGGACAACTAACTTTAGAAAATATAAACACATCCATGCACATCTGAGAATCCCTGCCAAAACAAGAGCATCCTGTCTTAAATTCTAGGGAACAGACTTTTAGCTATTTTTCAGGGTTGAAAACATAAGCCACTCAAAAACATAGGACCTGGAACTACCTCTGTTTGTCATTGAGAGGAAACAAAAAAAGAAGAAAGTGTCTGAGAAGCTTTAACAGAAGAAAGTCTTTTTTTTTGAACAGAGAAAAAGAATAAACATACTGCTTCTCAGCAATAATCTGCCACCCAGCATTGTATGTGTTCATGAGGAAAATAAGCAGATTTACAAGCTCCACTCTGTATCAATGGAGTAGTTCCTGTCTATTTGATATCACCAGAACAACACCACAGATCCACCAATGCCTGCTTGTGCCTATAGGAAATTACCTCGTCATCCAGCCTCTGTGCTGGGATTAACCTCACTTCTGTGCCCATTTCTAACACAGGTGAAGTGATTTTCCACTTACTGCCCAAGGTCATACATCTGGTAAATGATTCCAGAATAGAATATGGCTCTTGGTGCCACTTAATAACCCCTCAGAGTGTGATAATAGAAATTTGCCCAAACAAAAAGAGAAATGTATGAGCAAGGGCTAGAAATGAGAAAGCTGCTTTTAAAAAAAGGCAGTGTGAAGTGTGCGTCATGTGGCTTTTCAAAGCCAACTGTTTAAATACACAAATACTGCTGTTCAAATTTCATCACTCTACAAAGCTCAAGGGTCAAAAGCAGGCCAAATATGAATCCCAGGTCCCTGTGTTTTATCAAATGCCTGCATTACTGGGTGTTGAAAAACATTGCGTGTTGGTGTGTTTCTTAATTCCTTCTCCTGCAATCTCTAGCACATCAGCGTCATAAACTGAGTCAGATTTCAATTTAAATTATGAAAGAAAGAAACATGTATTTGTTATATGTTATAAATAGATGGATTATTTAATAGTGCTATCCACATTCTCTTAAGGTTTGGCTTAGTAATAGAGATAACTTCCCTAAATGCAGCCAGGGTTTACATCTAATGTACATCCACATCACCCATTGGTAAATCTCATCTATTTTCCAAGATTGAGGTTGAGGTATCTGAAAGTCACTAAAAAAGGGATAACTATTGTTGGGACTTGATTGTTCCTTGGACCTCAACTGCAGGCGCAGTCATTTAATTTCATGAATTACCAAAGTAAATGTAAGCAGAAATTCTTCTTTCATTAATCCAACAATTTTCCTAACACACAGCCTCTGAAGAAAAATACTAAGATTTTATAGTGTTCGGAATAAAGAGAGGAAGTCTAAAAGAGGTTCAGTGAAAAAAACTGAAGCTGTTTTCATTAGTGTTTGCCATGTCCTGCAGGTGGGAATGCTGCCAGCACCTGGTGTGGGAAGCAAAGGTCTAAAGGCAGAGAAGACATTATGAGGGCAAACTGTGCCAACAGGTGCAGGGTGTTCCTTAGAGCTGGCTGCTGGGAATAGGACAACAGATAACTGATGGATGCACTGGGTAGATGGACGCAATGTCTTAATTATCCACTTTTCTTCAGACATTGGGAATATTGGTTCAGTAGGAAAAATAAGTGTTAATTAGACTAGTTACTGTAATTGCATGCCTAATGGTCGATGGCAGCATCTCACCCCGGGAGAGCCTGTCACACAATCAAGCTGAAGGCTTTGTGGGATTGCTAACAAGATCTTGCTTATCCCAAATGCTCTAAACTTAAATACTTAAGGAGTAAGCCCTCCCCAGCATAAAACCAAGTCAAAAGACACATGTAGAGCCTGCCTGGTACAAAGATTTCTCTGGTACTCGCACATGTGCCATGTGACAGCTAGCAGAGGAGTACAAGTTATTGCTGGTAGAGGAAAGGTTTGCCATACATAATATTTGAACAAGTTAGGCAGGTTTTAACATGACCATTTAGATGTCATGACAAAGAGCAAAACAGTCACCACAGAAGTGTTACATCAGATTGGAGGCAGCTGCTGGATACTGGCCATGGAAGAATTGTCACATAAACACAGCTACTAATGATCTAGTAGTCAGGGATAAGGCTGAGCTGGTATCCAGTCATAAATAAGTAAAAATGTCACGATTTTTAAGCCAGCTATGTTTTCCCATACGGAAAAATTAAAATTCTGTTAGAAAGCATATCTATTGTATTTATCAGGTACAAAGCAGGTCAGAAGGCTTCTGAAGACAGGTTCTGAAGGCTTCTTTGATTTTGAGACAGCTTCCCAGTGCAAATACTGCCAGAAATGTGCTTAAGAGATTCAAAACAGAGATTGATATATTTACTAGTTTTCCATTTAAAATTGGGCATTTCCCACTAAAAAGCAATTTTAATTCTTTTTCTATGACGATTTTTTCTTTCTAGGTCTCACAGTGGAATGCAGCAGCTGGCTGCTCCCTTTGATGGCACCCAGAGCAGCCCAGTAAATCCCTGTGAGCTGAGGGAGAGGTCTGTCACCCAGTCAGGAGCACAGAAACTGAGAAACACCAGTTGCACAAGAGGGAGTGAGCGCAATCCTGAAGTTCCAGCTCTGCCCCAGGATGTCAGAGCTGGTAGCTGGCCACTGGGAGCCACACAAATTTCCACTGAGTCTTGGTCTGGTTTGACAAACATGTCATTGGAACAAGGATTTCTCCATTTTTTAACAAATTAGAAGGTTCTGCTCAAACCATATCCTATTAAAATATTCCTTCCCATCTCCAAGGAAGGGTCTATGAAACTTTGAAGAGATTTTGGGGTGGAAAGAGAATGGGAAGATAAGTGAGAAAATGTGAGGAGTACTTCAGGACAGGGTAAAGTTAGAAAAGTTAAAGTATGGGAGAGGAAGGAAAAAAAAACCATTTAAGGTGTGAGAAGATAGTAGGGCAGCTACACCTGAGGAAAGAATTTGCCAGCACAGGTAGTGCTAATCAGGGAGGGAAGGTTTTTTCTCTTTTCTTACACAGTGCTTTGACTCCTGAGTGCTCCATCTAACATTTGAGGCCTGCAGCATGATGGCTTTGCATATGCTGTATGCAGAAGGAATGGAAAATCCTGTTGCAGGGGAATTGCCAGAGCAAAACTGAGTTTACAGTCCATAGCAGCTGCTATAATCAAGCCCAAATGGAATGTGTCCTCTTAAGGGTTGAATTTAGCTGGGAGCTGAAGAGCAGGACCCACCTCACAATCCTAGCACTGGTTCCCTATCCCCAGTCAGCATCCTCACGGCATCTTTCCAGCGAATCACTCTTTCTAGATCCCATCACCCAGCCAGAAGCAGGAATACAACTTAAATTAGAGTGATGCCTTCTAGCAAGATATGCTGACTCAGTAACAGTCTCCTTCTGTTCCCTGGCAGGGGAAATAACGCCAGCTGCAAAAGAAAGAACTAATAGAGATAAATGACTGGAGTCACACGCAGCCTTCTCAGTTGTCTTTTGAATGGTGAGACATGAACATAAACATTGCACCCTCACTTGGCCGAGCTGGAGCTGGAGCCTGGCTCTGCCCTGCCTCCACAGAGAGCCCTGCAGGGGCAGAGCAAGGTGGACACAACCCTCTAAGTAGCCCAGCCAGTCAACATTAGTGAAGCCCTTGGTTTCTAAACACTGAGCTGCAACGAATTTGAATGCTCCACTGATGACTGAATTGGTTAGGAATACAACTGAACAGCAGGCTGAATACCCAGCGAGGTATTGTGGGTAATTAGAGATTAATTACAATCCCATAGTTTGTATCATGGTTCAGGGTCAGCACGGGGTCAGTGCACATGGCAAACTTAGAGAGCTGTGACTGGATGGATGACGCCAGCTCGGAGTGGCTCAGCAAAGTGAAGCGTATAGAAATGAGGAGCCAGTGAGGCTGGGGAGTGGACTCACAGCCAGGGCACTGGCGACAGCAGTGACACTGAGTTGTGGGGCCTGCAGGCACTGAGAAAATGTTAACAAGCAGCAGAGAGAATACAGCTGCACTAACTATCCAACTGCAACCCTGACTTTTCCAATTAACCTTTTCCAGGCTTTCTAAGATTTGGGAAATCTGGGGCACTGTCCTGTTGTCAAAGAAAGCTCTTAAAGAAAGAAAAGTAGTGAGGAAAACTGCCAAGAAGAACAAAAAAAAAAAAAAAAAAAAAAAAAAAAAAAAAAAAAAAAAAAAAAGGGAAAAGGGAAAAGAACCTCTGCTATTTAATACGGCTATTAAATTTTTATTTAAGGCTAAATCCAGAAAAATGTTTTGTCAGGCTGCAATGAGCTTTTTGGTAGATGGCATACATAGGAAGTGCTGAATATATGCTTGCAGTTCAAAGCCCATTTATCATTAAAACCATCCCCCTCCCATTGCCAAGAACAATTTGTCATATTTTTATCAACAATCAAGATATGCAAATAGCCTAAGACAGCTGAAAAGGTAAATCCATAACCCCAATATGCAAAATAGACAAGTGATAATGTAATAGGTTGAAGATACAGAACAGAAGTGTTTGGTGGAGAGAAGAATAAATCAATATAAAACTCACAAGTGGTCATTTTTGGCAGTTAATTATTTGCAGGAAGTTTTTCTCTTTTAAATAAACCAATTTTTTTAAAAGATCATTAAACTAAAAAGCGAGCTTGTGGCATTCAGAGGAGGGTGAAGAGGAGACTGGTTCTTGCAAGGGACAGCTGGTATGTAGAGGATATACCCGTCCTCTTGTGTGCCCCCAGCCGTATCCGCAGGTGGCTCCTGCCGCTGGGCCTTACTGAATGAGGATCTGTGTAAATTCCCAAACATATGAACATCAGTTCCTTTCTGTACAACAAGGGAGTATTTTCCCTTCTGCCTGGATTTGATTTCCAGAGGCATCTGTGCATTTGTCCAATTCCTGCCCAGTGCTAGGAAGCATTACAAATTATTCTTCTTAATTTCAAGGGAGGCAGTAATATTTATGCTATTTCAATAATAGATAAAAACATTCTTCTTTTTCAGGTCTAGTTCTCTGGATATGAGGTTCTCTACAGGTGTAAAGTTCATGATTGCATTGACGGTGTAATACTGGAGTTTTTTGTAATTTGCATCCACACGTATCAAAGCTTTTAATACAAAAGCAAGTCTCTAGAATTACCTTTGTTGGCAAATGGAAACAGGGGAGAAATGAAGTGAATTGACCTCAGTAGAACAAGAGGCAGGAGCAGAGATGAGATCATTATCAGTCTTGACTCCTAAACCAATATCCTTGCACCAAGCCCCAAGGATAACAATCCATAAGAAGCATCATCATTTTTACCTTCCAATATGCTCAGGATTACCTTAGGGTTCTTCGTCAAATATCTAAATCAGAGAAATGGGTCTATAAAACCCTCTGAATCCTGGCTGAGGAGGGGTGGGAATGACTGCAGGAGCACAAATGTAGAAGAAGAGAGAATTAAGAGCAGTTCACCTGCCCAGAGGGCTGGGAAGCCTGACTCTCCCAAGGGAGAGGGTGGCCAGTTGCAGGTGGCAGCGCGGCTGTTGCAGAAGGAGAAATGTTGAAACACAGTAGTTTGAAGACCAGAAGCAGCAGTGATATCAGCCTGTCCAGCACTTTCCCACTTGCTTGAGTCAGCTATCTCCTGAGCATGAAGAGATCTCACTTTTCAAGAACCAACGTTTTCTGCAGTCTGTACTCTGCACAAATGCTACACAGTTTACACAACGGGATTTCACACCATAAAATAAGTAGTATTTGAAGTTCTCAACTAAAAGTACCAGTCCACCCTTTCAGTTGTATCAGATGAATATCACAGCTATTCTGTTTGTTATATTTGTGAAGCTTTCTCTTACATTTTCCCTGATAACAGGTGATTTTTTATTCTTTCATCCTAGGGTAACCGAGTTCCACAGAGCCATTACAGTGCAAAATCAAAGAGCTTCTGTGTTTAACATTCTAAAAAAATGAATAAAAACTATACAAAGTGCAATCTGAAATGCTTCCTGTAAAAATGCCTATTTTCCAGTAGTGTATATATATGCTTGGACGTGTAAACATCTTACACATGGCTCTGGGAATTGGGGGATTTCCTGGTACTAAGTACTAATGCTGAGTGCTTTAATGCCTAGTGGGAGTGCCTGACCTGCCTGTGCCAAAGGATTAAACCCAATGCCACATTTCTGCTTCCATACAGCACTGAGCTGGGATGGGAGTGTGGAGTTACGAGTTAAAGAGATGCTGGAGGGACATCACTCTCCAGTCCCTTCCATCATACCCAAAATTAATTTATGGTTAAAGAGAACTTCATGGCTGAGATGGTGATAATCCCAGTCCAAAGACCACTGCAGGCTGTGCTTTTGTATTTCCTTGCCATGTCACTGAATTCCAAATGAAGCAATGTCAGTCACAGAGACAGATGCATGCACACCTTGGGCGTACATAGACACAGAAGCCACATAATTTGCATTTTCTACATTACAAGACTTTAACAGATTAAAAATAAGGACTGATTTGTTCTATAAATTCAAACCTCCTAGATTTGGAAAGAACAGGTCCTTACTAAAGCCTAATAACTTTGCATTGTAGCCAAATGCAAAAAGCTGTCTTATATTCTTTAAAAAACACAGACTTATGCATTTACCTGTAAAACTCTCAGCCCCACAAGACAGCTAAAAAAAATCTGACTTATAACTGTTAGCAATTTTAATAGAAGTAATTTTCATCTATGAATAACAATTACTTCATATGAAATATCTTTACTGTTGTCTTCCCCTCTAATGTAGCCAGTGACCCACATTACATCTGCACAGGAATCCAGCCGTGATTCTTCTTTGTCTCTGGGAACCACCTTAGGAAAGGTGTACTTTTGGCCTGATCCCAGTGCACAGTTGGAGCTGAATTCTATGCTGGATTTAAATGTATTAATTGCATACACACACAAACTGTTTTGACTAATCCATTTCCTTGATTTCAGGGATGGTGAGCCAGTTTGGTCACAAGAAAAGAACAATTCTTACAGTGTTTGCCGTTACCCAGAGAGTGATTCTCCAGGGCCACAAGAGCAGAGCATAAGCAGAGATCTGCCATTTCTTCTACAGCTTTTGGTTCTTTTCATGCAATCCCTGTCCATATATAACAGAGCAAGAAAAAATCAGCCAAAATGTTTGTTGCACTGAAATAAATTAAAAAAAAAAAAAAATACCACTGGTGCCAGGATTCCTCCCTGTTTTTTAAGAAAAATTGAGAATATCCTCAAGGAAAGATTTATCCTGCAGTAGAGACTGACAATGAATTACCAGAATTTAAGCAACAGCAAGAGAGTGGTGTCTTGGAACCAGACATTTAATGCAGTTGAAGTGAGTAAAGCATTATTGTAGAGTAATGAATAACTGCTTGTAATTTTCCACTGATTTTCCATGATTTTCAACAGAGCTGTGCATTTAAAAGCTGTGGAGGGACACAGCCTTTTGCAAGCTATCAGCTGATGACAGAGCTGCATTTTCCCTTAATTTCTCTTGTGATACCCCTGTTGGCCCTGTAGCCAAACTTGTGGCTGAAACATTTGTCATTCCCAGATCAGCACCTAAACGTAAAAGCCAACAGAACAACACGACAAAACCGGCCATATGTCATAATTTCCCAAAAATGATCATTGATCTATGTCTCTATAGAAGCTTCCAAAGGCCCAGCAGGCTCCTGGTGAGCACAGAGCCATAAGCCTGTGTTCAGACATGGAAGTCTACAGAGAGGAAGAAAAAGCCCAAACAGACCAAACAACATTTGAGAGCAAAAGGCAGGGAAGGAAGGCACCTCCTATTCTAGAGGTCCCAGGTGCAAGCACAAGGAAAATCTTCCTCAACAAAGGAATCAGAAGAACAATTTCATTAAAAGGCAAAGAGGATTAGCTGGGCCAGACCTTGGGAACTGGAGACAACCAACCGAGCTGGCACAGCAGTGCAGAGCACCCCGAAATTGGGTTCTGACAACCCACTCCATCTGGGTCGTACACACAGAGAGCTCCAGGAATTGCTTGCATGGGCTGTCCCTCTTCCACAGCCCTCATAACAGACTCTCTTCTGCTGTTTGTAAAAAATTATCATCCCAATGCAGTCTTCTCAGATTAGAACAGATATTGATTGTTTTGAAATGTGAACTTTTTGATGCAATTTGAAATTTCCCAGAGAATGGAAATTCTGATTATCAATAGGTTCTATAGGACATTAGCAAAGGGCAAATGTGTTAAAAAGGAGAACTGCACAGCTAAGGACTGGATAAAACAATTTGAGAAAACACACCAAAATGTATGTCTTTGACACCTTTCTTAAATCGAAACTCATTGTACCAGGAGAAGTTGTTTCAGTCGTGAAGTAAAAAGTTAAAAGAATGTGCAGTTCGAAAATTCTCTGAGCCCTATTTAGTGTCTTTTGCTAGAGACTTGTTCTTGTTTTGAATTCCTACTCCCATGCAAGGTGAACCAGTGTATTTTTATCATGTATACATGATTACATTGATATATTATTAAAACAAGCTAATCACTACAGTGGAAAAAAGTAATATAAAATAATTAATAAATAATTTGAAAGTAAGGAAGATATTCTTATTTTACCATCCCTCATTCAACTACCACTAATAAACTTTATTAATCATCACTGTTGACCAGCCAGTGGCTAACCACTGTGTTACTTGAGACTTCCCAGACCATATTTCAGAAATTTAAGAAAGACAACTCATGTTTCATGGAAGTAATTAGACAGGCCCAGTGGCTAATTATCTAGGAACATTGCAAGAATGATTGACTGTCATTTACTTACTATGAGATGAGGTAGATTTTTTCCAGGAATATATCTGGATGTTGCATTTGTACAAAAGATCAGGCAGACACATTCACAGAGAGGTGAGAGCAGCTGTGATCAGCAAAGTGATCCCAAGCAAGTGGAAGTGGTGGTGGAAGCATCTGATTCTGAGTCTATCAACACTATTAGCAACATTTACAATCCCATCGTAGCAACCTTGCCATTCAGATTTCCTCGCATCCTTGCACCATCCCAGCTTTGCTCCCTGGAGTTTGTGCCACTAATTTCAACAGTGATAGGTTTCTAATACAGTAATGCTGAAAGAGGGAAGATCATCAATGATAGGGTCATCCAGGAGAAATCCAAGAGGAGAGAACTGATGGATCCTGTGTTCTCATTGCTGGGCTAGTGCCCTTTGGCATTGTGGTAGAGTCATGTCTTCTGGGATGTCACCTTAGCACACAGAGGCAGATTTGGGTTTAAACTAAAATTTGCCTCAACACATTTTGGAATTGCAACCATCTCTTCATTCATTCATATAATTTCATCTAAGTGACATCTTTTATGGAAATTCAATAAGCTCTTAAAAATCTGAAGGCATTTTTAGCCAATAGTAAAACAATCACATACTTAGTCAGGTGTGTACTTAATACAAACTCCTGAAACTCAGTTTGATAATTTCATATCTAAACCAACTCCCTTTGGATTTTTTTTTTTTAATAATTTCAAAGCAACTCAGTTAGAAGCATTGGCGAACAGCTTGCTATCTGATATTACTTTCTACTTCATTTTTGCAGGTGGCATACCAGCACAGAAAAAAAAAATCAGACTAAATCACTCTTCCATCTGCTTCCGTCTTTGGTAGGCATTTAAGCAGAACTTACTTATTTTAATCTTTCTATTTGACTGACATTTTCTGAGTGGGAGAATGACATACAGCACCAGTTCACAATTCTTTAATGGCCAATTGAGAAATTAGAGAAAAATCATGATCTCTGAAAGAATTCCTGCTCCAATAAGATTAATACTGCAAACACTAATGACATTCTCATTATCATTTCTGTATGACAGAAGCATCAAGTGACATTACTTTACAGGCAAAAATCACTGACAGCTGCCATCCTTAATCCCAGTTCAGGCTTGCTCTAGGCAAATCTTACATTCTTATTATTGAGAATTTGATTGAATAAAGGCAAGGTCAGCACTTCCAACGGACAACCCATTTTTCACTTATTTTATGTTTGTATATGAACTACCTACATTATTAAAAGATGAAAAAGTTTATGAAGAACAGACAGTTTTGTGGAACTCTATGGTTACAATACTGCTGTTGGTCAGGGGTAACTTTATTTACTGTTCTTATCAACACACTATTATGCTGATGGACAAATTTACAACCCAAACACAGAAGTTCAGAGCGCAGGGAAAGAGGAGGTCACACAAACTTACAAATGAACCAGAAACTCATCAGTAGCAGGGATCAATTCTCATGGTTATGAATTTGTACCCCAAAGGGTTTAGGAGTCTGTGGGCTTCAACGCTGCTAGTGAAGTTCACTCTAAAGCACAGGTGATGAACATCTTTTTGAAAGATTTTAATGAAAACCAAAATAGAATCATGTATTTTACTTTTGCATGCAGAGTTTTTGGGTAACTTCATGAAGAGAGAAGTATAATTGTCCTGGATACTGCTATTCTATGCTGATTAAAAGGGTACTGTTAATGATTAAAAACATAGAAAGGGGATTATTTTCATTTTTTTAAAGAAAGTTGCACACCTGTTCTTTTCGAAACAAATACTTTTTTTTTTTAAATGCAACTAATTACTAAGTTTACAAAATTTACATCTTCAATTACCAGGCTTTTCCTTGAAGGTCAAATAAATAAGTTTTTTCTTCAGCCTCTTATGATTGTCATGAGCAAGTACAGAATCTACTTATCTACTGGTAAATGCTCATGCCAGTTTAGTAAGGCTGAGTGATTCATTTGCACTGGGGTATTCATGTACTATAGATAGGCTTCATAAAACCTTCAATGATTATAGTTAATAAAAGTGAGCTCCAGTGACAGCAAAATACACTGAGGGTACAATTAGAGACTAGGTATTGGATGAGTAATGAATATGAAGCTAATTAAAATTCTACTACTCACCAAAAAATGGCTGCTAAAGTGTGATTCAGTGCTCCTAATCGTTCTTTAAAATATTATTACTGTACGTGTAAATAAATTCTTAGGCAGTTCATTACCTACTTTATATAATGGGATAAATTTCAGCCTTTAGAAACTTATGGATGTTTTACCCTGTTTCTAAAGGGCAGACATAATAATTTGTCAGAATGAACACTTATGGATCTCGAAATACCTATTTCTGAATATTTGCTAATCATTTATTCTTCTTACATATGTCAATGCTGCTGAATTAACTGGGCTTGTGACTGGGCAACTGAATGTAAACCAACAATTTATTGGGCAGACTTTTGCCATAATTTTCTCTTTGAAAGGTTTGATGGCTATTAAACCTGGACATACAGGTCACATCAAGTAGCTCTGAAAACTTTCCCAGACAGGTGAGAAAATCCAGAGGTGAAGGTACCTCCTTGCATGGTGGACTCTGTCCAAAACATCCTTAGTGAGCTGAGAAAGATGAAGCACTCTATTCTTCAATCCCCTATCTGTACCTCATACACAGATAGTGAAGGGATAAATCATACCACGATGGTTAAGAGCTGTAATACCCTAGCAATACATTTTTCAGGCTTGGAGGGTCATACTTTTGTTTTTAATTTCAAAATTAATTTCTCTATACATTTCTCAATGCATTTTTCACTTCACATTTTCACTTTCACTTCACTTTTGCAAGCATTCATTCTACAATTAAAGGGGAAATAAATCAGGAAACAAATCAAGAAACTCAGAGACCAATTTGCATCTAAACACTGACTTCTCAAACTGTTAGTTAGCCCTGGTATCTAACTCAGGGCAGAGCTGACTCACGGCGTCTGCTCCCACGCAGATGTATCTTAGGAAACGAGAAGCACAAGAGTTACAAGATGAAACAGAGCAGCCTGCAGAGGTCTTCAGAAATCAAGTGGAGTGACTGCATGTCAGGGCTCATTTGAGCAAAAACAAATTCAGGTCCTGTTTGAGGCTCATATCCTAGGGTTGGACATTTCATCAGGCGGAAAAGCTGCCTTAGACCTCCATGCACTGCTACAGCCAAGGTAGAGGACTCACATCAGTCACAGCTCTGCATTTCTAATCCTCTCCTAACTAATAATTAGTGCTCTACCTTGGACAGGCACAAGATTACCTTGGAAAACAGGAAACCATCCAAGAAGCACTACTCAAGCAATGATGTTACCCACAGTACCTGGAGGGCATATATGCATGACAAAATTGTTTCACAAACACACCAGAGCTACAGAAAATAAAGCACATTTCTAAGTTATTATAATGCTCTCTTTTTTAATGGGAATGCATGGACAGAAAATGTGTCCCTCTGTTCCTAATGAGTGTGACCCAACAGTCTTTTGTGACCCATCTCAGTGATGTCTCTACAAGGCTAGTGGCAAATTAACCATCATCTTCCTCCAATGACAGCACAGTCTTGTCACCAGTGATTTTAGTTAGTTGGTAGGAGGTCTGATATTGGACAGAAAATGAGACAAGAATTAGTGCTGAATAACGTATGGATATTGTTCTTTTCTTATTATAGACAACAGGTATCACTGGAGCGAGACTAGACAGGGGCTGTAGTTACAGTGACATCAGATGTACTTTTAATGTTTCTTAGATCACATATTTTAGACTGTGTACATTACATTAGATTACAATGGAAGCTCTTAAGGCTGAATAATTACTTTTGACAAATGAGGATTGATCCTTTTCTTTGCGGTGTGCAGATCAGGTATGTTTTTGTTATGGTCACTGCTAATGGTCATACAGTGTCTAAAGCAGATTCAAAGAAAAAATAGGAAACAGAGTCTGGGCCTGTCAATTGTCTGTACTGTTCTGGAAAGTTCCAGTAGCCAATAAAGCTTCAAAGAAGTCAGCAAAGGACACTTGCTAAAGAAGTCAGTGTCAGCTTTCTTTGCAATGGCAGTGTGCAAGAAGGAAGAAAAAATCAGCCCAGGACAGTTTGAATCTCAGAGCATTGGCTGAATAGATTTGCCTTTGCTTATTCTCTGTCTTTGACTTATTCACAGATATAAAGGCAACCCTGGATGGTCTGAGGTCAAAGGACACCTGGATGTCTGGATCCACCTTTGCCCTGTAACTTCTGAGTCTTCCAGGATTGTGTCCTAGTGCAGAACTGGCAGATGTTGTACCATGGATTCACCAGCAAATCTTATGGTGTCAAAAGTGAATCTGCAAAACTGCAGAAGGCCAGATTCAGAGCAGGAATTAGGGTAGAGTAGGTGAATGCAACTACCAAGAATTTTCTTTCTTTCTGTTTCTGTCATCTAAGAAGAGGACAAAGAATAAAACCAAATGCTGGTCTTCTACTAGGCTGGTTGTTTTTACATATTGCAATATGGTGCAGTGTTTTCTGAGAAAAATATAAGTTGAGAAGTTTAATTTCATAAGCAAGATTGGTTTAATTTTGCCAAACTGGCAAGAATTCTTTGGCCCAGGCCTTAATTTCCTTCTGAATATACCATCTCATGATAATTTTAATTTGCCAAGAACTATTTGGTGCAAACCAAACCCTTGAATTTCCGCTCACCTTAAGCCCTGCCCTTTGCTAATAACAAAAGGTTTTAAGATAGAATCTGGACTATTTAACCTTCATTAATCATTCATACTGTTCAAACACATCATCCAGTAACTGAAGAGGGGTTAATGGTAGCTAACTTGAGGCTGTTGTCAAAAGTAGGTTTAACTTTCTATGAACTCACTGGACACAAAGAATGCAGCCTGCTCACTATTCTGAATGTCACCAGCTCACAGCAAACTGATGACTACTAATGGTAATTAAATACCTCTGCAGCTATTTGTACCAATAACAAAGAGTTACTGTCAGAACTTGAATGAGGTCCATCTGCCCATTTTTAAAGAATGTTAACATTCTGTAAGTGATAAAGCAGATGGCAACCCAAAAAGGGGAGGCGAAATCAAACTTCTATTATAGTCCTTTTCTGGACCTGCTCTGGATTCCCTAATGTTTCTCCTCAAGGACAGAAGCTTAAGCATAAAACCTGCCTACAGATCTGCTTTTCCACTGCAGATTACCCCACTATTTCCTTTTATCAGAGATTGTAAATCCTCAGTTCCAGGGAGCTGATGGGGAAGGACCATTTTATCACTGCTCTGTCCGCCCTCACTTCACCATGGACATGGAACTTGGTGTCAGCTGGATTTGAACAGAGGATGGAAACACAGTTACCTGTCTTGGTAGACTGCAAACTGTGCAGGGGTCAACCATGTGTATTTGCAAAGCTAGCACAAAGGTTCTCCCAAACTAGTCCAGTAGTTTTATTAATGTGCTTGACTCTCAGGACATTTGTGAGCAGGTGGAAAAGAATTTTCTTCCCTGCACCTTAATTATAGTATGTATTTTTCTAAAATCTATCCCTCTAGGATTTACACTCCATTCAGGAGAATTATCTAGACTGAATCCTTCTGGGTTTGTCCAGTTAATTTCATTTACAGATAGATTAAAGGTTCAGCTATTTAGTGACTCTCCTTATTATTCAGGAGGCAGTCCCCACACAGCAAGCAAAGCTTGGATTGGGCTGGGCTGTTACCCACTGCAGAATAAACACTTTATCCAAGTCACTCCTTGGTGGTAGCAGCTGGGCAGTAATGGAGAAAGTCAAAACTTCTGCAGTTATTTACTGTACTTATTGACTCACTGTTCATAACAGGCAAATTTATGCTAATGAGAGAAAAACACTTGTTTCATCTGCCACATCAACAGCCTTACAGTGTATCAGCAGTACCTCAATAACCAGTTTTCTCTCTGTTGGGGAAATATTCTCACTCTCTGTAGCCATGTCCACATCTAGCACCAGGAGTGCTGGCTATGGCCCACCACTGCCACATCTCAAGACATCTGTGATGCCCAGTCTGAAATGACAGATTTTTATTTTCTCTGTAGGGTCACCTTGGCAGATGACTGTATCAATCCAGTAGTGTAATGAAAGCACACACTTATTACTACCATTTTACAAATAGTATATCTGACTCCCTAAGGTTTTTCTACTGTAGCAAAAAATACTACTGGCTGCAATTAAATTTTCAGCTTTCAGCCAGAATTAGAAACTGTGAAAACACTGGTTTTGATTGCAACGTTTTCCTATTTTCAAAGGAAGGAGCAGCATTGCTATCATTACTTTAGATAGTCTTCACATTTCTTAAGCTTCTGCCTCGTTATTAGATGATTACTCATACTTTTCATTGCTGTGTTTGAGACATGGTTAGGAATTTTTTTCCTGAATTAAAATGAATAAATTAGAATAATAAATGAAATTATGTTCTGGAGCAGGGAAAGCCAGGGACAATTCAGAGACAAAATTCTCATCTTTTCTAGCATCATTTTCAATGTCCCAACCCTTGTCCAGATAAAAATTCCCAATTTTTCTTAGGTCTTAATTCAGGCAGGCTCTAAGCATGTGCCATGTAATAGTCCTGCTGTCCTGGAGAAGTGAAGGTCTTAGAGGTCAGCAGAATTATCATCTGCCTATTGCATCTAGTTTGCTGCCTGTCTTGCTAAATCAGGAACTGATATGATATCTGAAATATTCTGTCTGTGTTTGCATCTACTGCTGGTGCTAAATGATGCACTCGTGTGATGGCTGAGGCTGTTACTGAGTCGTGCCCGTACAACACCAGGATCCTGTGCATGTGGTCAGAAGGGACGTTTACCAGCCCCAGGGCACAGATGTCCCTCTGCACCCACGGCTGCCTTTACAGATGTATGCTTCCTCCCACCAAATCTGCAGAACACACATTCGAGCTGATGACGTACTCAAACAATTTCTGAAAGTCCATTTTGGCTGCACAGCAATCTCCCAAAACTGCTAGTGCAAGCACATATTCAAAACATTATCAATTTCAAACTGTCTTGTATAATTTTTTTTCCTTAGAGATAGCAAAGTTTCTTTTATAAACAGATCAGAAATTCCATGATCACTCAGTGCAAATCCTTTAGTTGTGCGAAATCTGTTTAAAAGCAGCTTCTGGGCACAACACTTGGATCTACATTAATTCTGGCAAATTTAGTATAGTATACCCCCGTCATGCCAGAAAACTGGCAGAAGTCATGTAGCTAATGTTACACTGGTGTCAGACTGTGTATCCACAAAAGCTGTTTTAATTTACCTAAACTGACTTGAAGTAATCTGGTGCAGTTTCCAAGTGTTGATTGCTCTGATGGAAAGAAGGGATGTTTAAGGTGAAAGGAAAATGGACCACTGACTGCACAGACCACTCATTTTACAGTGCTCTTTCTCTACTGCCATTTGTTGTGCTGCATATTTTTAATGCAGGTGCAGAAATACAGAAAATACTAAGATTTTTGGCTGTTCTAGTGAAGTGTTCAGCCATATAGTCACCCAGATTCTTGGGGAGGAAAGCAGCTGTGGCCTAATGGGGTGTCACTGACCCCCAAGGACTGACTTTATAGATTTCATCCTCAACTCTTTTTCAGAGAACAGCCCCCTCCCCCTTGCTTGCAGTGGCAAAGGTGTTAGGCTACAACAGACCCACAGCCTCCCAGCACTTCACAGCCCTCACTTTACTGCACACTGAGACTACCCAGGATTTCGGAGACATGAGCTCAGACCCCACCACTTCAAAAAAGACCCCCAGGCACTAGAACTAAAGGAGAATAGCACTTCACATGAACTGAAGCACAGCTGACTTTCCACACAGGGAAGAGCAAAATAATTTTTTTAAAAGTTAACTGAACTTTTTGAACATCACCAACAGTTCATCTTTGAGATCACACTGAGCTCCCTGTGAAGATCTGGGCAGCTTCATGTCCTGGCTGGCACTGTTGCAGTGAGTCATTGCTAGGCAGATAACGATCCCGAAGGGGGAGTAAACCTCTCCTGTGCTGACGTGAGGAAATGTGTTGAGATGTCAAACACGGGTGCTACACGTCAGGCCTGTGTGAGCCCACAGGCTCTAGAGTCAGATACCCCATGGCCTTACTGAGCCATCTGAGCAAGCATCACAAACTGCTCACAGCCTTCCCTGTGTGGCCAAAAGCTGATGCATGTAGGTGGTGTTGAGGACACTTATCAAAATGAGAGGGGAAAGCAAACCTCTGCAAATATCAGGACTCATTTCTTCTCAGGTCTGCAACCTTTCCCTGAAGGGAGACTAAAAATCAGCATTCCAGAAGAGTAAAGCTGAAGAGTTACTCTGTCACCTCTTCCTCGAGGAACTAATCATATCAAATTTACACATTGATTTAATTAATTAACCAACTCAAATATTGCATCGGTAGCTGTGAAGCTCAACAAAGGCATGCACCAGGCAGACACGAGGCAGTCAAATGAAGTTACAGAACTTCTGCAGTGAATGATTTCTCCCTGTGATTAGATTGATTAATGTGCTAGTAAGCATTTGTTTCACTAGGAGCAAACTGCAACAAACTGTTGATATGTCTGCAGGATGTGTATTCACAGTGTTCCTGAATGGGTTTTGAAGCTCATTTGTGAAGTTGTCAGGCTCAATATGGATAAACATTGTGTTTGATATTGTTTTTGTGAGGAGAGATTTGCAGATTACATTGTTAATCCATCTCTGAAGGGAAGAAGCATTTATTGTCTAAGAAAAGTGAACCTGTTAGATGACGTGTTTTGAAGATAAAGTGCAAGTGCACAATATTTTTCTCTAGTGAATGTTGAAATTTCTTCCTCTACTCTGAGAAAAATAAGTAAACATTTTCCTAAAACAGCAAGAAGAAGCTCATCATGATCACACAGTTTACAAGAGCCCTGCATATGTTCACACTGCTTTCTGTCTCACTGTGCTCACAAGGTTGTATTTGGTCCTTAAATTCTTCAGAATATCAAGATGCAATTTATTGCTGTTTAAACTGCACATGACAGTTCAAATAATGTCCCCACACTTGACTAGAGATTGACATAACGTATAAAACCCAAGTATCTAAATTGATCCTGTAATGAAACACCTGAAATTTATGAGATGACTTCATGTTCTCTTCTTTGCACTTTTGTGCACGTATACAGAGCTACAGAGTGCTGAGGAGCTCCGTCACCTTCCTTTCACTTTGTTCAACTCTTCAGAAATTAAGATAATGTTATTTATCATCATGGATATTGTTACTCTACTGAGAGCCTATTTGAGGCTGGATAGTGACTTCAGGCTGTCATTTTGACTATGTACATGTCCTGTGCATGTGGAATCACCTCCCCTTTTCCCAACTGTTTTACCTGATCAAAGGTGTTATCCATCCCTAAACTCCTTTTTTCTCTGATACCCTTAGACTAAGAGTACAACATAAATGTTACCCTACATATAATTTAACTTTCAAAACATGTACTCAAATACCTAAATTCTTAATGGTGTAATAGATCAACTCACGGACATCTCCCCATAAAAGAATATTATTTGAAGAACATCTTAAAAACGCTCACAAAATAGTTCTGGACATAAAAATAGGCTCTTTATTTCTCACTGGTGAGATGAGATATATGTGAGAACTACCAGCAAATTAACATATTCCATGCTCCAGCATCTCTTGTCATAGTGCCCTCACACAGTACCTGGACATGTTCTGTCCACAGGTGCAAAGTTGCACTGGTGCCACTACTGAGCTTACTCACTATCTTAATTTCTGAATAACTCCCCTGATAGCAAAATGGCTTTTTTTTTTCCTTAAAACATGCATGCAACTAATACCAGTCATGCAGAAATCAATGCTGAAGGACACATAACACCATGGAGATTTATCAGCTGTGTTTGTAGTCCACACTCGCTTCGTAGAAAGAGCTGACCTTATACATAAAGCAAAATAATCGAGGTCACGCACATCACAGACAACAGAAATAAAGGTTTTCCTGCCTGTTTGTCCTCTGTGCCATTATTAGAGTATTTGCAAATAGTCATGAAATTCTACCACCTTGAGTTACTCAATGAACCTCCAGAGACATTAATGGTAGAGTCACATCACCTAACTTGGAAGTTCATAATTCAGTCAGATAATCTCAGTTATGCCTTTAAAATCACAGGCTTCTCCACAGAATAAAGCAAGGCACTGAAGTCCTGCTGCATAGGGTCAACCAGAAACTTCTCTGCTCTGACTGTAAAGGAGATATAAAGTGACTAACTTAGCCAGCTGAGAGAGGTGCCTAAAGCTGAGGTATAAATACCTCCCCTAGGATGGGTATTTTTAGAAATGGGTTGCTAGAACTATTAATTCTAAAAATAAAATTTACAGCTTTACAGTTCATATTGCTACTTGCTATATAGTATATATTTCTTTCACCCTCAGGTTTTACTGGAGATTGCTTTGTTTTCCTATGGATAAGAATTTTCTCTTTCCTAAATCTGCCCCAATTTTTCCTGCAAATTAAGATGATCATCTCTTGGGCTGCAGAAAGATACATTGGGTAGAAGAAATTCAATGGACCGTGTACAGTTTGCAAAGAAAGAAATTTACATCTCCTTACAGCAGCCAGCACTGAAGAAAACCACCTCAGACAGAAACAAATCCTGACTGACACCTCTGTGTAATGCACAGGTTCACTGACATGCACTGCAGCAGAGAAAATCCATGAGTGCTTTTTCCTCTGCCTGTTTCCATTCAGGTCATGAGATTATGGGGAGCAGGATGTAGAAGGGAGGAAATTCTGTTATTCCACATTACAGACACAAAGCCAAGTGAAAAGTCCACATTACGGGCAGCACTACACCTTGGAGACAGAAGCTCTTGGCTCTAAGTGTTGGATCACCCTGCTCTGGATTCTCCTGGACCTCCATCTGCCCTTGCACAGTCACACTCAATAAATAGCACACACTAAAACAACCTGTACAGGGCAGGCCTTACGGCCTTTGCTTTCTCTGCAGAGAAGATGACCCTGAAAACAGTAAAAAAAGAAATCACGTGTCAGGCCTGCTTCTACACTGGCTGAAATGGAATGGCAAAGCAGGGAAGAATTCCTACATGTAGTTTAAGGAGCCCAGGGGATTACTGGGCCTTCTAAACAACACCCCTGGCAATTTCTCAAGCACAGTGAGCATGACCACTACTGAGAGCTTTGTGCATAAGCTCACACCAAGAAAAAGTTGATGGTGTTTCTGACATGACTGGTGCTTTGGAGGGATCCTTGAATACAGCAATGTCTCTTGTTGGTTAATGAGGGCTTTGAAAATTGCTCATCTTGGCCAGCACAAAAACAAGCATTCATGGAATGGAAACCTTCCCCCTTTAACTGAAAAGCTCTATGTAAGCAAAAGGTTGCTTCGTGTTTGACACTGTTTAGCAAAGCGTGGCAATGAGTGAAGTCTCCTGCCCCTTTACAGAGCTTGGTATTTAGATGCGTTCTCTTTTGTGCTAAAAATAACAAAGGCAGTATTTGGAAGAAATCAGAATAGATGAGCTGATACATTATTGATAGAAGTTTCAAGCAGCCTGCCACTCTGTTTTGTTATGTGGTTGAAGCTCAATTTTTAATGAAGCAACCTATGAAAATCTGATGGGGTGAAAAACGTGACCTCTAAATGATACTGTACACAGAAGTTCCCATCAGATAGCTGAACTGCCCTCTTTCACATCCCATCAGAGATTTACCTCAACTTGACCCTACGGTTTACAGGCAAGAGAGACAATGGCCTGACTCAGACAGGAAAGGTGGCATTAGAGGGATGCACAACTCTGAAAGAGGACTAAACAAACTGGCCTTTTCTCCTATTGTGCAGTTTCCATCATGTGCATACTGACTAATGCTCCATCCTATTAGAAACACACCTCCAATTTGTTGAGAGCATGTTTACTAAAACATAGTTTGTACAGAAAAATCCATGGGAATCATACAATTAAGTGCACCAGGAGTGGAACAGCATGACAAGGAGGTACACTGAATGTCTAGAAAAGACTAGCAGAAACAGGTTTTAAAACATATAAGCATAGGATTAACAGAAGCCAGTCCTGGAGCATTTTTTCTTGATGATGCAGGAATAGAGAATTTATGCAACTGGATTTTGTAAAGGGTCAAGTCTTCTGTCTAAAATAACTATTCTACTGTCATTGACTTATTCCTTATTCCCCACAGCTGTGATAACATCCCCAAGCCGCAACCAGAGAAACTGCTCTTCCATCTTCTAGACCCATTTTCTAAAATCTAGAAATAAAGCACATATAAATAATCCTCTTTCATTGAATTATTTGCTAATCTGATAATGAACCAATATGTGCTTCTGTTCGCCAAAATACTAATACTTCCATTATGAATACTGGCTAATTTATAGTTGCTGCCCTGTACACAAAATGTATTCTACTGGTCTGGAATAAAGATACATTGATGATTAAAAAATTACTTTCATGGGGTTATATTCAAGAGTTTACTATTCAAAATAAGGGAAGAATTGATGGAAGATGCTTTTGTAAAATTAATTGTAAGATGTGATCATATGTCAGGGAGAGAAGTATAAATGATTCAGCAGCACAATACATAAAAAAGAGAAGCTCAACATACTTCACAGAGAATACTAAGTCATGAATACAGAACTTTATATAGTAAAAGCCAAATTTTTCCCTGGCCTTCATGAATCAACTTTGACAAAGGCAGTGGAATCACATCTGCAGATTCCAAGAGGGAACTGGGTATACAGGGCTCTATACCTGCCCAGGTAAACTGTCCTTATTCAGTTCATCTCAGAGATGTCATGGGCTGGTGAAAAATCACTGATCTGTCTTCAATGACTTTTCTAGTTCTTGAATCAGCAATTTTTAATTCTTTAATAGATATTATTGCATTTCTAAATGATACTATATGTTTCTATTTTGTACCAATCTTCAGAGGAAATTTAGAATACTACTGAGCGTTCACTGGCACTTCACAAGTGAAACTGTTAAGGTACAATACAAACATACTATAACCCTCCCATATTATAACTCATGAATGTGAAAAGGTATTCCTAACGTATTACTCAAAGAGCATCGCTTGTTACTACTAATCACTTCACAAAAGAGTATAATCACTTTGACAATGGAAGAACAAGAAAAAGGGGAAAAGAGCGAGAGAAAAGTAGTAGAACAATACTTGTCATGAAAAACGTCAAACTTAGAACCTTGATCTCCTCTGAGTTACACTACCGAAAATCCACCAAGAGCAGAGAGACTTTTGCTAAGTGTTGCATTCAGAAATCACCTGGCTCTCCAAAGCGACCTACATTCAAGTCATGCTTAATCACAAGACCCCTCTTCTTGCCAGACTTCTGAACTCAGCTCCAGCAGGATATCTATTCTTTCTCCAATTTGTTCTAACCGCTACAGTTATGTGCCTCTTGGACTGAGATTCACAGACAGCTCTTTTTAAATATTAAGCACCAAATTAAACCTCTTGTTTTGCTACCTAGCAGAATGAAAGAATGACCTTGTGATTAAAAGGGCTGGACTAGGATTCGAAACTCTGGTTTAATTCCTCACTTCATCAGAGGATCCTTGTATGACTTGATACAAATCACTTACTAAATCTCTTTCCACTTCAATTTCTTGTCATAAAATAGGGATAAATGATTATGTTATCCCTGTGGCCATGCCATGAGGATTTGCACAGCCTCTAGCTGCCCAGTGCAATGGTGTGTCAAAGACAGCAGCAGACTGCCACGATGACTTAAATTCCCTTTCTGGAAATTGTCCTACATACCTTGCTAGAAAGCTTAGGCCTGCTACAAAACCAGTTCATATGATTCTCTTTGACCAGAATGAGAGCACATTTACAAAATGGGAGCTGAAGGAAGGCCCACATCTTGCAGGCAGAGCAAGATATGCCATGAACACATGACCATTCACGCTTGGCCACTGCTCTGCAGCGGTGTCATTGCTATCACCACTTGTAGTGACTGAACCCTGCTTCAAGTGTTTTGCTTGTAGTAGGGAACCCCACTATTTGATACGACCTATCATTAGAGTATTACACCAGCATAAGTTGGCTCAAGCTTGAAATTAATCTAACCAGAAATGGCCCCAAAGGGAAAATCTGTATCCTGCACAAAGCATGCTGCAAGCCCTGGGCTGCTCCTGCTGCCCGTGCCCTCCGTGACTGGCACAGGGCTGGTGTCCCAGGACACTGTGGGGTGGCATGGACAACTAAACATGAGCAAGGGTGAACAACGCTGTTCCACAGACCTGGGGTCTGGGATTCCCTCCCCCTCCCCTGATGCTTTTAGGGGGTTAACTTTCTCACAATCAGATATTGGGACAATCTAGAGTTTCAGGCCCACAGCCCATCCAGCAGCTTGCAGCGAGGGAGTTAAGCATGATGTCCCTGATAATTTGTGTGTTTCTCATGCAGTTCTGTTTACCTCAGAGAATAGCTCAGATTCATGTGGTGGCTCATCTGTTTGTTTCCCAGGAGTGTCCTCCTCATCAGGTACAAATGACTTGTTGTTTCCCCGTCCTGTCTGCCTCCTTGGTGACGGATAGATGAGACCCGTTCCCTGTGCTCTGGGACTCTAATGTGATCTGGGTCGCGCTTGTGGCGGGCGGGGGTGGCGCGGGGGGAGAGGAGTGCAGGGAAGGGGCAGTTAACACTATGAGAACTAAAATCTCTGTGTAGCTGAGCGTGTTCGTGTGCATTTCCAACCTACCTGCAATTCCCTGCCAGCTGCTTCACCAGCCCCAACTCAGGGGAACAATGGCTCAGGAGCAATGCTGGCAGAAAAGGCAGATCTAAAAATAGATCTTTGGAGGGCTAAAATCAGAGGGGCAACATTTTGAGAAAGCATTATTTTACTGGGGTTTTTTTTATACTGGCAGGTATATTTTGTTCAGAGTGCAAAGTCACCATGTTTATTGTCTTGGACTCTTCTAGCACTCCTGAAGGCCCAATTCTACCCTCACGTAGAGGCAAATGGAAAGTCACCAATCCCTTCTTTTTACTTATTTACCTTTACAGTTATGCAACTTACAGCCCAAGTCACAATCCACTGTTTTGCTGGCTGCCTGCCTGATGACAGAAGATGCCATTGTATTTATAAAACCAGCCTACACTCCTTTCATTTTTCTTTAGAAGCTCATTTTTATAGGCAGCCTTAATTTGGCAGTTACACTTCAGCAGGGATCACATGCACATTTTTTCTTTTGATTCACATAGTTTCAGATGCCCTGCACTCCATTCAAATTCAACTCCATGCACAGTGAAGCCAAGTTTCACCAGCACTATGACTGAAATCATACATTTCTGGGAACATCACAGTTTCAACAGAAAACCTTAAACTGACCCCATTTCTGTCAAATCTGGCTGGAGATTCATCAAAAAAGTTCACAAAGTCCTTAACAAAACCTAAGTAAAAGCTTAGTCTCGGCTCTTAATGATATCCACATGAGTTGTGTTGCTGACAGCAGAGGCAGCAGGATTGGGATCCCAGTTAATTAACCTCCACATTTTACACTGTGCACAGAAAACATTTCACACAATTCCACTTGTCTCAATCAACTGGTTCAATTAATAAAAACAGATCTGGGAACATGCTCCCACTGGATTTGGGGCAGCATCTTTGGCTTGCTTGCATTCTCTAGATTCTCTGGTAGGAAATCCTGTTGATTTCATTTTCATCTTTCTCTCTCTCTCAATTTGAAAATAGAATCTATGATTTTCCATCATTTCCACTTAGATAGAAATATGTTGTGAAAGGTAATGTTATTGCTGCAAAATAATCTTCCTAATGTCAGCCATTATTTCACTCTCAGTGTGACAACCAGGGTAAGTGTTGGAAATCACTGTATGTTTCAGTTAAAGTATCTTGACAACACAAACGAAGAAGAAAAAGGTAGTCTTTTTGTTAATGAAAACTGCACTGTTATTTTGGTCTATAATGGAGAGATTCATGTAAATGATTGCTGTCGTTTATACTAAAGTAAAACAGCAAAAAAAAAAACCAAAAACAAACCCAAACCAAAAAACCAAAACCAACAAACTAGCAAGCAGGAATAGTTATTTCCTTCCTCCCTCCTTGATGTTGCTCTTATACTGTAATCAACCCTTTCACAACATTTTACCTCTGATACAATGTTCATGGTTTTCTTAGTAAAATAAATCAAAATCCATCACCAGATTGAGGCTACTAGCTTTACAGAAACTAGGGAAACTGTAGCCATGCACTTTTAGAAGTAAACATTATCCTATTTGTAGATCTTTAGGCATGTGGTACATAATATTATACAGAAAAACTATCCCAACCCATTTCTCTGCAATTAACACAACTACCTGTATGTCAAGTCAGAGTGGAGGATTCCTTCTTTCGGGGATTGAGGGACAGATGATATCTCCTACTGCTCATCCCTCGGGGCTATTCTGCAATGCTACATTTCTCCCCTTTCTCCACTGCACCTGCAGACAAAAGAGCTGTCCCACTACATCAGGAATGCAAAATTCAAGTTCAGAGACAGGGAGAAAGAAAAATGTCAATAAAGTTGTGTTACTTAATGGCTTTTTGCCCAACTAGAAAGTTGAATAAAGGAGAGAATTTGGAAATTTTCATCATTTGCTCCTCTTTTATACTTAGTGAATGAGAACATTGTTATTAACTCCTTAAACAGGCTTTCAATTAGCTTTAGCAATCAGGTCTGCAAAGTCCAAGTAGCAGAGAGGGCTGTGAGAGAACTGAAGCCACCGTGGGCAAAGCAAAACCCAGCAGCACCTTCAGTAAAGGTGCTTCAGTGTCTCAGAGCTCTGATGACTTGTGTCAATTAGTGTTCTCAGCAATTTATTCACATCTTAAAATTCTCCTCTGGTCATCAGATCTGGCCTTTGCAATCATATTACAATCTCTTAAATTTATGCTTTGCATTAAACAGAGCATTGCTGATCAAGTTTTTCAGCTTGATTTTCTAACTATCCAGAAACTCCAGTTAGTGCTTAAGCAGATGGAATACATGAAATTTTTGCTTCTTGGATTTATGGATTGAGATGATGCATGCTGGTATTGCATTTGGGCAAAGCTTACTCTCACAAGTAGTCTTTTCTGATGGAAATAGCTTCATTTAAGGGGGAGTGAGCAAAGAATTTGCCGAATTGGATGAGAATTCCCTGAATCTATTCCTGGTGCAGATCTAACATTCTTTTCACTGCCTGATGAAGAAAAACAAGCAAAAACAAATTAAGAAACACTTCTAGAATTTTAAGAGAACGAGGGACACAAATTGACAGACAACAGTGACTCATTGCATTGCAGTTCTGTAGAACAGCAAGAAGTCCCCAGGCTCTTGATTTCAAGAAAGTGATCCTGAACTTCCTGCTGGGGAAAAGATGGAGCAAAGCTACTCTGGCTTGGCTTCCTACCTGATAATACTGCCATAAATATAAAAGTTGCCTATGAAAGCACAGTGTAGGACAATAAAAACACAGGAATTCTATATGAAGAGTTTGGACCAAGTCTGTGGCAGCTTGTTAATGAAAGAAAAGCTGTCTTTCACTTTGCTGAAAGACACCATTTTGTTGCTGGGGCAGTGAAAGACACTGAGAAGGTTCACCTGGTGAGGGAGAGAAACTAAGATTTGTCTACTGATTCTTCTTATGCTCCTAGGGTTTTCCCTCTTACATGCAAAACAAAAGCAAACCATTTGAAAAAATTTGTGCAGCAATTTGGAAACATTTCCCGTGTCAAACAGCACCACAGGGAGAGGGTCCCCTGTGCCTTACCAAGAGGTTTTCCTGTTAAGTTTTACTGCAGCAGTGTTAGGCAATAGACAGGGACCTTGCTAGCCTTTACTTGCTCTGCACCCTTTTACCTGTCAAAGTCTTGAAAAATAAATTAATTTCTCTATGCTAATATTAAAAGTAAAGACAACCCCTTCCTTCAAACGACTGCCCTTCCCAACTGAAGAAAGACAAAAAGCATGGCAGTACTGAATGCTACTTCTCTTGCACAGAAATTGTCTTCCATAAGCTGTCAGAGTCTGCTGATGTCCAGGAGAGTTCCTAAGGCCCTGAAAGTAAAAGTTGGAATCTCTACCTCTGCCCAAACATGTACACGGTTTCTGAGCTCAGGAGTGGTCTAGCAGGGAATTTCCCAAAGTGAGAAGTTATAGCAGAGACAGGTAAAGATCCACAGTTTGCCTCAGGCTTTTTTCCAGCACCAGCAGACTGCATCTGTAGGGGCACGTACCTAAATCAGGGGAGACTTCACAGCAAGAATGTAACGAGGCACAGGAAACCTCCTCTGAAATGGGACATTCACGGAGGCCTGAGCCATCCCCCATGAACTCATACAGGTCCCATAAAGCCCCACAGCCTGTCTGAGCTCCCTGCCAGGAATGCAGACCTGCTGGGCACTGACTGCTTGCACACACGCACAGATGCCCACCTGGACTCTCAACAAAGGGAAAAGTAACTCATGCTGATTCTCTGCAATTTAACCCAAGCACCACAGCAGGAAGGAAATGAAATTCGTTATTTCCAGTACTTCAGAATTCCTGCCACTCTTCTGCTGTAGGCAGCATCCCTGTTCTCACACCACATGTGCTCATTCCCTTTCTCCTCTGTGAGCAGCTTTTTGCTCTCACTGATTGTTGCAGGCCAAGGAATCAGCCTCAGATGGCGAAACAATTCAATTTTCCCACTAATTCTTTTGCAGCAGTAGTTTTAAGGCACAAGTACCTTGGAGCAGCCCCATAAAAAAAAATTAGAGCTAGAGACAGATCAACATTGACCTGTCCAACACATTTTCCTTGCTGGGGAAGAGGCAAGAGGGTGCTGTTAGTCTGTGAAACAACATTATCATGCAACATGCAGTAATAGAGTAAAAAGCTCTGAATTTTCACCAGAGTCAATTTACCAGCAGTTCCAGGTGAGTTTCTGGGGAGGCAGAAGCAGGTGGTGAGCAGCAAGGAGCCCCCACAGCAGGAACATGGGCAGCATGTGCCACACCACTGCTCCCCCGTGCAAATCAAGTGCTCCCCTTGTAGAAACAAACACCCATGTTCTGTCCTCTTTGCCGCTGGGGTACGGTAGGAAAAAGGGCCAGGAAAATGCATTCACAGAATTGTAGAATGGTTTAGGTTGGAAGGGACCTCGAAGATCATCCAGTTCCAACCACATGCAGGGAGATAGTTATTTTTGCTGCACTATTTGAAGAAAAAGTGAATATGTTTTTTCTAAAGCAAAACCCATGTCTCTAGAGGCCTACAGAAGCTGAGGCCTGACCTTGATGCACTGTTACCTGTCACTAATGTTAAATGGTGCAAACAAGCTCACTTTTACTGCTAGTGAAATATGCAAAACAAGAATCAACGATTTTTCACTCAAAATTATGACAGAAATTTAAATATGAATTTACTCTTACTTTCTCTTAATAGCAAGCAACAGGTTTAGAAGTACTTAAGCAGAAGTAGAAAAAACTTTCCCAAAAAAAAAAAAAAAAAAAAAAAAAAAAAAAAAAATTCACTTTTGAGATTAAGTGGTATTTCTTGAGGTTCGCATTTTAGTCAGGACTATAGTTAGCAGCAATCAAAACAATCTGTTATAAATTGAACAGACCTAGAAAAATAAGGGCGAGTCTTACCTTTCATATAAAATTACATAAGGAAGAAGGACACAGAAAGCAAAAGCCTCAGTGTCTTTGAAATTCCATGGATATTATGCATCCAACACCACACTCTGAAATGTCTTTTTTCTTTTCAGCTTCTTGGGATATTTTTTTACTATGTTTGGAGAAACAACAGCCGTGTTTACAAATCCTACCAGTGATGGTGCTTGCTTCACATAAGGAATGCAGCAAAACTTCCAGCACCACTCTACCTGCCTGAGACAAAATCTGGTTTTGCTCAAGACCTTTGTGCTCAGGAGAGGCTCCTCCAGAGCATAGGAGGCAGCAGGGCACACCAGACTGTAGAGAGGACTGATCCCAGACTCTGACACCCCTGTCAACTCCAGGCATCCTGCTGCTTATGGCAGTGCTGCATTTCCCAGCACCCACTCTAGCAGGACTCAGGAAGAATAAAACAAAACATATCCTAAATATGATGGCCCAAAACCATAAAAGAGTTTGGGAACCCATTTTAGGGGCAAAATAGGGAGGTTTAGGGACAAATAATTACTATTCACTACTTGTTTATATAAAATCTAATCTCATGCAGTTCATACTCATCCATATACAATGGAATGCAATTGTAGGGAGCAACTGTCTTATTTTCTTGTGCAGCATGTTCATTTGTGGGTGGATAATGGGAATAGCAATGGGTTGGCTGGCCTTGGTAATAGAATGCTTTGCAGGTATGGCACTAAACCTAAAATGCAGCAATTACCAAGCTGAGTTTGCTGTTCCTCAGAACAAAATCTTTATTAGCTATTCAGGAGAGTATTTGTCCAGCATCCAGCAAACAGGGCAGTGATTTGGGATGGGGACACCTGTATGTTACTGCAGTCTTATTCATCAAAAAAAGTTGCAATTTGGTCATGAATGATGTACGACTGGGCAAATTAGTTAATTTTCTCATTGTCATATGGAGGGTTGTCTGATTGGGAAAACATTTGGTCTTTTCAGAATCTTGAAATTGATTACCACAACTTTATTTTTAAAAAAGAGAGAGAAAGAGAGAGGGATTTTGCCCCTTTTTTTCAGATCAGAACAGAATTCAGAACTTTATTTGTAGGAAAAACAAAGCTAAAAGGCTTGAAGGAAGGAATTTTGACTTTTTTTTAGGAAGTCGACTTAAGAGGAAGAAAAGCTATTTTTCAAATCTATACTTAAGTGTAAAAAAGGACTGTTGCCCAAAAGTAGCCATTTTCCTACTTTCTCATGCTAATGTCCTGTTTATAAGTAGCACCTTTACTGCCTACCACTATATCAATTTCACTTCCCCAGAGAAAGAAAAACCAGATCCTGTGACTAGTGTACTGGATTGATAATCTAGCCTAATGCTGACAGATAAATGCACTAATTTTCTTCTGTGGTTGGCTCCACATTGCAGAGTAAATCTGCTTCTAACAACTGTCTCAATAGGCTCTGTAACCTGTCCAAGAGATGATGTCAAGTGCTACAAGGGCCTAGGGCTAGTATGGCAGGTAAGAGTTACCACTGGGATAAAGTTACAGGTGAGGGTTTGAATGAGAGGGTTATTTTAAATGAAAACCTGGCTGGAAATACAGATTGCTTTTTTTGAAGTCAAAAGGGTAAAGGAATAAAGAGCAACTTTTATAATTTTTGGGGGGTCTACATCTTTTGTATGAAAATCAGCATGTTCTAAGCTAAGGTATTGTGATATCCAGGAAACACAAAGAGTTATTTCTCTGGGTAGTGGTACATGGGAAAATGATGTGCTCTGCCCTGTGTTTGCTGGATTTGGTGGTAGCACAGAGTCTGTGGAGCACCGAGACTGTTCCTAAGTCAGGAGTAGAATTCAAGCCTGAGCAGCATTCCCAGAGCACAGGAGAGTACTGGAGGATACTGGTGCCTGCTCCCACCTCCTGTGTTGCCAAAAACCTCTGTGCAGGCAGGTACCAGGGCTGACTACAGATGCTGTGCACTCAGGCAATGATGACTGCATTGAGGGCTCACTGGACATACAAACTACAGGTATTGGAAGGAGACAGGACTTGTTATTTTAAGGTTTCATTCCAAAGAGGGGAAAAAAAATGCAAAACAATTAATCTTTTCTTTTTTTAATCATTTCATGCTAAATATTTGGGTAATTTCTAAGAATTTCAGCAGCAATGGCAGAGCCAAGAGGGTCTCAACGTGGCTTTGCTCTTATTGGTTTTCTTGTTGAATTCCAGGATCACTACACTGGTTGCTACCAATTTATAGTACTTCAATGTTCATTTATCATTTTGACCAAAAGAGTAACTTTGGTGGGCATTTATTGATTCCCTCTTTGGAAGAGATCACAAGCAATAGTTTTTTAAATAAAAAGGGTCTTTGGGTTACATGGATAACCCTGGCACTGAGGGATACATCTCTTACTCTGCTCTCATGTGTAATATGTTCAATCAGCTCCCACTCCCCTAACCTGAAACAAAAATAAAACCTCATTTTAATCACATCTTTTTCTCCTGATTTTCACTCTCCACCTCCTGACCTTTCCATGTGAAGAGGATCACGCAGAACATTTCAGCTTTTCTTAGGCTAACTTTTGCTCACTTTGAATAGCACTTATATAGGTCAATAGCATCACTTCCCCTTTCGCCCCCCTCCCCATCACAGAAGAAATACAGGATCTAACCTCTTTAATGCACCAGTTAACAGGATGAGTTTTTGTTTGTTTATGGCACAGGAAGTTTGACATTTAAATGAAACTAAATATTCAAGAGAGAAACAAACTTTCTAACTTTATACATTCAGCTTTTTTTTTAATATATATTTGTACACCACTAAGCACATCTGGCTCTGAATAAGGCTCCTTAGTGCTATTTCAATATGACTAACAGTAACAGCAGGAGTACTCAGACCACAAACTACAGCATTAACGATGGTGGATCTCTTCTCATTATAGAATATATGAAAAAAAAAAGCTATATTAATAGTGTGTACTATAGCACGCATAAAATCCCCTGTACATTGTAGGAAACTATAGGTCACTGATTTCATTGCTACAGAAAAAGACCAAAAACCAGCCAATCCGTGAGTGAAGCAGGTCACTGATTTGGTCATATTCCAATATTTTATTGTTATGGTCACAAAGAGATGATAAAACGTGTGTAGGAGGACACAGAGAGAAACTATTCCTTGACAGCAACAAAGGTATAGATATTTTGTGTGTTTTCTGAAATTTTCTGCAATTAGCATAGATTTCTCTTCTTTTTTTTCCTTTTTTTTTTTTTTTCTTTTTTTTCTTGAACATTTCTGAATGTCCCTGTTTCCTGAGCAGAGGAAGCTAAAAGTTTCGGTAACATTTCAGGCTGACTGTTTATCTTTTAATTGTGTATGACTATTCAGTGAACCCAATCCTGCTCCTGTGGAAGTCTAATGAGAACTTGGTACTAAATTCCCTGGGAACTGGATGAAGCCTCCAACTACTGACTTTGTAAGGCTTCAGCCATGCAAAACCCTGCTGGCACAAGTAATGCAGAAGAGCAAAAATAAAAATTCTGCTTCTTTGAAATGTTTAACCACAGCTCATTTATTAATACAGTGGTTGAAAGGTGAAAAAACTCCCACTGATTTTAAAAGATATGGAAAACCGTATTATTTTTTGGACTGCGACGCCTTCACTAGATGTTGGCTTTGGAAATATTTAGACGTAAATCAATTTCGTCCCAAAATAGAGTCCAAAAGAAAGAATCGTCAGGAAGTGGAACAAAGTCCTGCATTGTGCTCCATGGAATACTTGTCGGGATGTGGCACTAGAGGGCACTACCACATCGTCCCCAAAGGCATGAGGACAAAGGACGCGGGTGCCCGGCTGCTTAACTTGCACACTCCGCTTTATGGTTTGAGAAACAAATTTTAATCACATCGCAGAAATTGTTAACTTTTATAATAGTACTCGGACTTCAATAACCGGCCATATTATTAAACAGTTAGTGCATGGAGCCTTCACGCCATAAAGTTCTGACTCTTTGGGCTGCAGAGCTTATTAAAAATAGTCTGCACTGAGTTAGCAGTTCTCATCAAAACAATTCAAGGGGCTGTATTTGGGAATTACGCTGCTGAATTAGCACAACAAATAAGGAATAATATGGGGCATAAGGCAAAGGAAACTTACACTTGGGCTGCTTCCTTTCTTTACATTCAGTGCTGCTCACAGGCACCCTGCCCAAATGAGTTTGGGGGAAGAGCTGAAACTGAGAATCACAGGGGGGAAATAGGGAGAGAAATACAAGGGAGCTCTGCTTTTCTTTCAAATAAATACTACTTGCAACAACTTGTAATAACTGTCTAACTGCATTTATTAAAATAAATGTGCCCCACTGAAGGGAAGGGACAAAAACATTTGAACACTCCAAGTTTAAGCATTTTTCAATGTATTTTTTAGTGTTTTCTTTGATGAGTATGCAATGCTTGTTTCACTCAGTGTTAGAGGATAAATACAAATGAAGGTTTTCCTTCAATGCTTCTGGCTGAGAGAGAGCACAGAGGTCGCTTTCAAGGTGACTAGATTTTTGTTTGAAAGTGGTGAGTCCCCTGTTTCTCAAGAAACTCTGCTTTGTAGTCCATTGCTATGCACCTGAAAACTTCCCACTGACTTCCAGGGGAAATTTGGCTGCTCAGGAATGTGGGATTGGGCTCTGGAATGGCAGTCGCATACAGAGAACTTAACAATGCACAAAAATTTAACCCTTCAATGGAACCAGTCACAAGCTGAAAGCTATTCATGCATATATTACTCTGCTTCATATAGAAGACAGCCAGCAATGAATTCATGATATTAGGCGATTATAAGGAAAAAACCCAATGTGAAGGTTTGGGGTATTTTGAAAACATGTGGTTCATCCAAACATCTAGCTTCTTAAGGCTTCATCTGATCTAAATCCGATTTCTGAAAGCTCTTGAAACTTGGCATCTCATTCAGGGCACAGTCCAACTCACTTTAACCAGATAAGAATTCAGCCATTTATAATTGTAGTTAGAGGCAAGCCCATGGTTATAAAAAGACCCACTGAATTCCTGCACTGTGCTTGGAACTCTGCAAGTGAGCACTTCATTGGTGAAATGCTATTGCTAAATTTAATTCTAAAATCAGTTTATTGGAAGTATTAAATCTGACCTGCTTTATGGCATCCATCAGGTGGAATGGTCACCTACTAAAATGGTCTTGTTTAAATGGGGCTGGGAAGAAAGCAGAAATGTTTCTGACTTGGAGGCCTCCTATGTCAGATCCCAAAAGGCATCAACAGAAGTTACTTGTAAGCTGTAGACAGAGTGGCACCAAAGCAGGGTGAGTGGGTTGCCTGTGAGGCCAGAATGTCTGAACTCTATCAAGTGCTGCTGAGGAAAACAGCTTCAAGGCCACATGTGATAATTGGGAAGACCCTGTGAGAGGGTATCCTGTGGCTCATGGGATGAGCACCAAGCTCCAGATTATCTCAATATGTCTCTTCATTAAAGGAACAATAAGAGACCCTTTGGCTATGAAGAAAGTGCAGATAGGGTAATATTAAAAGAAGAAGCCAAGTCCTAAGGTTTTGACAATTGTGTGTTTTCCTAGTATGAGTTATGGAAACCTAGTTCTGTGCAGACAAGCCTGGGAAGGGATGAGTGAGCAGAATGCAATGTCTTTCCTAATATAAACAGATTATTTTGCATTATGGCAGATTTAGGAATGTAAAATGTTCACTCTGTAGCTAGTTAAAGGCTTACCATAATTGCTCTACTATTGCTACAGGATTCTGTCTTGTCTGACTGGTGGATTTTGCTTCGTTTCCAGACTCTGTTTGCAGGGGTTTCTGGAAAAGGAAAGGGAGATCTGAAGACAGACCTCCATAGCTGGTGCCACAGACATTCTGCACTGTTCAACTGTTCATAACTCACTGAATCCAGGCTGAGAACATGCTTTAGAAAAACACAGAATCCAAAACATGAAAGGAAACCTTTGCCTACTCCCTTTCCAGGTGAGCAGCTGTTTGGGCAGCACAAAAATATGAGACAGGGAAAGACCTAGCCAGTCTGAAGTCAGCAGCAAAACATGCCAGAAGATTTGAAGTTTCACCCCAGACAGTACCAGCTGAGCACTAAAAATTGAGTCAATTCCCTTTGCCTGAGCCTGCATCTCCAAACAGAGGCCCCAAGCCCAGTGACTGAGCATTCAGCTGGGGCCAATATGTTTCTAGAATAAGAAACCCAACAACTATTTATTATGTCCAAGTGAGATACTCTCCAATCCAAGGCCAAAAGTCTAGCTTCAAGCAGCCCAAGTATTTTGCACAGAAAGACAGATGTAGGTACCAATTTAGTTACTAATTCATGCATCAATACAAGATCAACTCCAAAAAGCAGAATCCAAACACTCCCAAAATTTGGACTAGAATTCTAGTTTGGGCTTGCAAGCAGGTCTGCATGCTCAAATGGATAGTCAAAGACAACCAGACTTCTTTTGTCAGAGAACCACGTTCTTAACTCTGCCAGCAGCGCTTCAGACTGTCTGACATTTCGAGTGGTATCTTTTTTTTTTAACATAGAATTAAAGGGAAATGAAAAAAATCCTTAACCCAATATCTTTACAGCTTTTGTTTTGGTTTTGCAACTTTTCTGTTTCTGAAAAGAGCACCAAGTAATCTGTTGACAAGAGAAGGAAGAATATATTTAAGTAAGGAAAAAACATGCAGCTAGAGTAAAACTGTGTCAGATTCTATTAATTCAGTTTTTCATTGTCTGATATTTCCAGGCACAGTGGGCTTTTTGGTAGACCTCTGAGCTCTGTTTTCTAACAGAGGCATAGCACAGGGCCTGTCAGGAAGAGGCAGTGCTCTCATTGTTATACACCTCAAAGAGACAATATAATCCTCATGCCTTCAGAAGGGCCAGGACTGAACCCCAAAACAACAGCCCTGTCTTCCTTTAAAAGGCTGAGCAAAGCTCAGCCAAAGCCTTGTTAGTGTGTGCCTATGAATTATTCCCTCATCAAGTGGCCGATCACACTACATTAATATCGTGGGCACATTCTGCTTTGTTAGCAAACCTGAATTCCACTGCAACGCTAATGAAAGGCCAGTCCTCCTGTAAGACACGATATCTTCAGGATGTGTCTGTCTGCTATGAAATTATTTCATTTTGTAAAGAGTATTATGAGATTACTAACTGGAAAATATTTAAACACAACACAAGGGGGAAAATGTCTCTTTTGAGGAAGTTGCATGGATACACAGTACCGTAAGTCCAATAAAAACAAATGTGTCTAGTCAATATTAAGCATCTGTTCTTAGTGTGTGAGCCAAGGAAGCACTGAGCCTTCTACACAGCACTCCTACAGAAATTGGTTCTTTATTTGTAGAGATGGAAGCAAGAAGAGGCTTTGGCAGATCCTTGTTCTACCCAGAGGGTTTTGCAAAGTCCACCTAAGTGGCATCATGGTTTCCTTGTTGGATTAGGTGAAACTGGATCCTTACCAGCCCGATATTGAATTTCACAGCTAGCGAAACCAAGAATAACAACAGGTTCCTTGGTATTAATTGAAGTATACCATGAGGCTGAGGCCAGCCTGGGACTGATCAGGCAGAACAGGGGATTGCTGCACACAGCAATACTGCTGTTCAAGGAAACACATTTTGCCTAGGTTCTCCTCCCTCTGCTCACATCACAACTGAGCACAAAAATCCAAAATATGCAGGAAAAGAAATGAAGTTATAGCCAGATTTGGTGCACTGAATTTAACACTGTGAACCAACAAACACTTTTCCTGAAGTTAACTTCTACTTCAACCTCAAGAATATCCATCTATCTGGAAGAACATTTCTCTGAGATTGCATGTCTCTCAATAACATTCCAATTTAGTGGAATAAATTATAAAGACTATGTACAGTGAAAAAATGCTGAATCTAATTTGCATCTGTATCTCCGAAAAACCTCTACCTTTATTTTAAATTTCAGAACAAAAAGAATTCCACTCTGAATTCCAGAAATTTAAAAGGTGTAACTGGTACCAATCAACACATTGAGGTCTAATCCCCTTTGCCTGACTATTTTACGTAAAACAACCAAATTCATCCAAAATAAAAGTGATTCCAAAATCGATCCGAATCTTTCTGAAATAATCAGAATATTTTCTATAAATTTCAAAGGGTTTTCAGTCTGGTCTGTTAGACAAGTCATTGATCAATTTTAAAATTGGAAGCCTGATTTAGTGTACAGTTAAGGATTTGATAACCTGTACACAAAACCCAGGATTTTTTAAAGTCTTCAGTGCTGTCCAAGCTCTTCTCCCATTTAGGTCAGCAGAAGTCCTAACATTAAGTGCTGTTAAAAATTCCTCTATGCTGCTTAAATTTATACACATTAATCTAGTACCAAAAGAAGACTATGTACCTCACAGGGCCTGATCCTTTTCAATTTACACAAGAGTAAGGTCATATGCTTACCAGTCTTGGAGGGATTCCTCAGTGCCCACTTCCACAATATCAAGAATAATTTATAGAAAACCCATATCAAGATATGTTATTCTTCCTCACTGATTCTATAATAGTCCTTGCTTGGGTGCTTTGGGTTCATTATACTCTAAGCCACTTCTTTTTCCTTTATTATTTTATCATCACGTGAAGTAAAACTCAATTTTAAATAAGATTGTGTATTCCACTTCAGCAGTGCTGACAGACAAAATGTCACATATTGCTTCTTTTTTGTTAAGAAGTTACTATTCTCTCTCAGTTGCATAATCCTAACACAAAGTAGACAGCATTTGAGAGTTTGTTTAAAATTATTCACTTTCATTCTACTGCTACAAGTGGTGCTGACAGCAAAACCACTTGCTTGCCTAAAATAAAATGAAACATAAAGGATTTATTTTCTTGCATATGGAAAGTTGTGCAGGCTACTTTACTGTATTTGTTAGTTTTACAGAAGTAATCTCACTACCTCAAATTTCACTCAATTTCTACCAACTAAACATCAAGCTTCCAGAATTATTGCATACGATATTTTTAATTTTCATGTGATAGCAGACAGTTCTCTCTCCTGTTCCTTACAAATTTTATGATGGGTAAATTCTGCCTCCAAGAAAAATTTGTCTTCCTTCTCCTTAGGAATAATCTGCAGGAATTCAACAAGCAGAATATAGTAGATGAGGGAAATAATCTGAAGAAATCTTTCCAAAATTTTATAGTTATAATTAAAGAGCAAAGGTGCTCAACTATTTATCATTTAGAAAGAATGTTTACTTCAGTAGTTACCCTACTCAGCAACATTGAAATAAAATGAAAAACCCTTAGCCCTGTTCTCTTCCTGAGCTTGCTAATCTTGCTTCTGCCACCACACTAGACAAATAGGAAGTGATCAGCACACTGATCAGCATACTGTAGGGGACAGTATGTAAGTAATTTTTGAGATGTCATGCATGCAGGTCCAGCTGCTCAGCCATCGTGGTTGTTAGCATTTGGCCTTTTGCCATCAGCTGACAGCCAAGCATAAAATAAACCATAAGGGTTAAATCACATCTACTTATAGACCAAATTTGCTGGCCCAAGGCACATGGCAATGGTGGCCAAGAAAAGCAGGAGCATGGGGAATTAGCCTTTACCACAACCCTTGCAGCAGGAACAGGCCAAGCCAATCACGAAGTAATTCCCCTGAACTGTGTGTCCAGTAAATTTCTTGTGAAACTCAGACTACTTCTTCTGCAGCGTCACATTCTTGTCATATATTTGATCTATGGAAGGGTTGAAATTTTATTAAAAATGTGTTGCAGAGGTAAATTCAGTCAGTCAATCCAACAGCTCTCCCTTGGTGAAAACCTACTCTGTATGTCTCAAAAGATGGCATTTGCAAAGCGAGCATACTTTTGACAACAATAAAAATTAGGCTAGTGATAGCACACACATATATATCTATTACCTCCTGCACAGGGCATTGGGTTTACTTAATTATTCACTAAGTAGGGGGTTTTTTAATGTGTCACTTGAAAATCTGAACAAAATATTTCAAGGGACAAAGATCACCTGGAGAATTTTCCAGCTCCAACTCAGATGGTTTAGGTTTGGGCTTTGCTGTCACAGAAAACTCTGTGGCAACATCAGTAGAGGCAGGAGACTTCAGCTGCTCTCCTACCGATTTTCTATTCTGTACACAGAAAACACTCAGAACTAGTAAAAACCAAGGGGTGTTCTTTTCTATCAGAAAGCATCTGATCAGAAAAATTGAAGATCTTATCCTGTGCATGCTGTTTCATACAGTATCTGAACTGGCACTGTCTGCTACCTTTCCTGCAGATTCAGAACAGCACCCAAAGCACTACTATGATTTTTTTCTACTATTTTGCATACAGATGTGAAGCAAAACTGTAGCACTGTTCAGTTCAGGACTAGAGGACAATGTTTCTTGATCAGGCTCCTCTATGTTTCCAGATACTTGATTATATAAGACTATTAAATAGATAAAGACCATTCAGTTTACAATCACGGTCCCAGGTTACAATAGGAGGAGTAGTAATACAGACATCTGATACCAAGGAAGGTACACACAGGTAACAAGAAGACGTGTTCTTGTGCTTACAGATCCCGTTCATCACTTATTGAAGAACACTCACAGATCACATCAGCTTCTTGTTAACACCAAGAATCAGTGAGTTCTCTGAGTCTCACCCTTTCCCTCTGCCACACAGCGAGGCAGACAGGCATGGATGCAAACTGATGGTTGATTTTTAGAGCTGAGCAGCAAGCGTCTGCTCTGTGGCCAAGAAATGGGTCAAGTTAATGCTGCAATAACTGAAAATCCCAAAAATGAGGCAAGTGGCTTCATTCTCTGCACAGCCCTCACAACTGAAGAGCTTGGTCATGGGATGGAAGAGAGGCTGTTTTCTTCCTGGCCTTGCTTGAGATCTATTTCTTCCAGCAAACCACAGTCATTCAGGTGACACCTTCCTTGCAGAAAGAGAGTCCAAATGACTCCAGGAACCAATGAAACCAGAAAAGCTGCAGAGTGGGCAGTTAAAAACAGTGCAGTGACTTTGCTGTAGTAACAGCCAACTATGTCAAAGAGTGGTAAAGGATCAAGGGATTCTGTAGGACCAGAGAGGCTTGAGAGGTGGCTTTGGTTGAAAGAACACACATGGGACTGCTAAACCAATTCATTTGTTGGAAACATTCATTTGTTCAAAAGTAAACATCACACTAAATATGAAGCACTATTACTGTAACTGAAAAATACTGTCCATTCATTTATTTCACCATTAAAATACCTAAAACCTTGTACTCCTAAATAATTTAGAGCATAAGTAAATCTTAATTGATATATTAGGAATGTTTTCACGGCCATAAAGATGTGACAGATATTAGTGAATTAAAGGCAACTATATTCAGGCTCTTGGAAAACCCATTTTCTAACTATCCACGGGGTCCAGAATCACTGGGACAGAAGAGAGTAATATGTACAAGAAACAGAGCTGCTTTTAATCCTCACGGCTGTGACAAGTGGAGATCGTGAGAGGAATGCTCTTACAAATAAAAGGGATCCATGTTGTTAAGCTTCTCTCCTCACTCCAGGCCAGGTAAATCTCACAAGAGAAATGCATGTTCTGAAAGTGCTGGAGATTATATAAAAAACCAGAGAAAATGCAAAACTACTCTGACCCGAAAAGACACAGAGGCAGCAAACAGCACTAATGTTTCTGTGGATGCAAAGCCCGAGGCAACTTGTCCTCTCTCATTATAACTGAGTGGGATCGGTTCATATAAACTCTGGATGTTCATGTACAAAGAGGTTATTGCACGACCTCTGATTCATGGTAACTGTCTGTGCATGTGCTCTAAGCTGGCGGCTCAGGCAACTGGAATTAGCTAATTCCTCTCTTTCACTCAGAGCAGAGGGCTAAGCCAATATGAATTACTTCACATTTTTCAAGAGCTAAAAGCATCCACAGAAGATCGTGGTAGTTCAGTTGATGTGCAGGAAATGATTACCACATATAAGCCTTCACTTGTGTTTGTGTTTTGGGTTCCTCTTCATTACTGAATGGAGGATACTTCTTTTATCTGTATCTTTACACGTGTTCAAAAGGAGTCCTTGACACACATACTGGAAAGGAATATTCATGGCTGGTAGATGCTAGAACTCTTTTTTATAGCTATGGCACACACACTAAGCAAGATATCTTGCCTTTTAAGCAAAGGTGAATGACTACATACTCAGTTTCTGCTGTCACCTCAGGTGTTCATAATCTGGGTTTCTCCCTGATTGTGCTCAGCTCTGCTTCATTTCTGGAGTTTGCATTCTGAATTCACTGGGTTGATCAAACTTCGCCTAACTGTGCCAGACCATCTCTCCACTTCTCTGTTTCTCCTATTCCTCCAAGACACTTCAATGCTGCCTCAAATCAGACTGATTTCCAGTGCCACTTACATAGGACATTGCTGGCAACCACCTGCCAGTGCTGAGTCTTTCGGTTGGTATCTGACAGACATTGCATGAGGGGGATTATGTTGTGCTCCAGCTTTAGAGATAGATCCTACCTGCAGGACCCCGTCACCACTGAAAGTTTCATTAACTCTGAATCATCAGAATAATATCTGCTCCATGAAGCAATTTCTAAAAACAGAAACTCAGAATTTAAGAATATGCTTGCCAGGCTGATATCATTCAACTATCATTCTTGTGATATTTTTCATTTGCAAATCTAAATGTACTATATAAAGCTGTGGAAACTGAGACAAAAAAGAAGGAACCTGTTTCACCAGTGTTGCACAGAAGGACAGAAGAAAATCCAGAAACAGAAAGCTCAAACCTTGCACTTTTACATGCAGAGTTACTCTGACAGATCCTGCCTATGTACCAATAAAATTAATATGTAAAGTTATTTGCAACACAGCTGCATGTGGCCCTAAGTGAATAAATTGATCATAGTGAAGCTTAAAGACACAAATGTATTCACTCTTTTTCCTACCAAAAATAATCTATGAATTTGAGTTGCAACTTGTTCCTTCCAAATTTCTATGCCTAAAGAAACATTCAAATGATTCTCTTCTAACATCTATGTAACACAGAGAAAGATTTTTGTCATATCATCATGTAAAATTAAACCTAGAAAGAAAGAATCCAGGGAATTCACTGAACTTCTAGCTCTTTATAATTTGTGGGCAACTGTACACAATTATATTAAAAAGCCTAAATATAATAGAAAATATAGCTTGACGATAACTTAAACCGAACTTGACTGTGTTGGTGAGCTATTGTGATAAAAAATTAACATGTTTGCAGAAGTCTGATTTGCATTACACAGTTCCTGTAATCAAATTACCTCTAAATGTTATGCCATGTCACACTGTGTTTGAGATGTTGCTGTCAAAAATGCATACATACGCTTTGCAGTTTGACTCAACCTGGCTTCCTTTTAAGCGATCATGTATGCCTCTGAGCCACTTCAGCCAAATGGTGGTAAAATAGAGGCTGGCAATTCAATTTCATTAAACCTTTCAAGAAGGCAAGAGCAGATAAGCTTTGCTTGTTCGTGTCAATGATAATATTCAGCGCAGCCTAAATCTAATTCAATAGGTTTGCTCCTGCTCTCTTGTCACATTGTCATTTCCGAACCCAGTCCCCCGCCGCCCCCTCCCTGCTCTAGTTGCAGCAAAACTTTGTCAAGTGCTTCACCCACAGCCATGGGCGCCTTCCCAGTGGATGTGCCGCGGGTCAAGCCCAACCCTGGGGTCTGTGCGTGGGGCTGGGATGCTCAGGTGGCGGCTGCCGGACACCATGTCCGCTGACCTCATTGCAGCCACAGATGTTTACTGCACTTTGCGCGATCCGCAGAAAGCAGAGCAGTAAAGTAGGCCAGCTTGTGGGAAGGCTGTTACCCACAATTCATGGAAAAATGCCGGATAGTTCCCACTAGGTTGTGGTCGGCTAGGAAACGGCAACTTATTAATCTTGTGTCAGAGGGCCAGCTGCAAGCCTGGCAGTTACCATATTTCACCACCAACTCCGTGTCTGGACAGCCATTGTCTATTTTTTATGAAAAACTCCACAAATCAGCTGCTATTTTCCCCCCTTTACGTGCAGAAACAGCGCTTGGGGCTGAGGTGGCTCTGGCGCATCATCCACACGGCAGTCAGGTTTGCTAATTCAGAACGACTGCTTAGTTTCCAACTTTAATGATATTCCCTCAGCATATCACTATGGTTGCCTGGCGACCGGATTTCAGCTAGGCCTCTCATTTGATTCCCACACATCAGACCCTGAAAAGCACTTTTTTTCCTCCCTCCGCTTTTGATTCCGGCTCCTCTGAAACCCTTCCCCCTGCGGTGTCGGTATGGGTGGGCAGCGCGGTGGCAGAACAAGGCCAGGGGTGACGGGAGGCCTGGAGGCTCCTGGTCACACATCAAGGCCTGGAAACAAAGCCGCCAGGAGCCCTTCCTGACAAACACAAATTCCCTTCAGAAAAAGCAAATTTGGTCTTCCCTTCGTAGCGTGGGTGTCATTTTAAGACTTTCTTTAGACACTTTACTAAATCTGACGCTTTCCATTGTTTTTTAGGCCGTTTCTCACAAAAGGCTTCCTATTATCAACAAGTTGCTATTGGAGTAAGCAAACAGCTTGTGAAGGCCTGAAATAATCTAATAAGCAACGGGCTTGTGTGCTTTATGTACCCACACCTTTATGGGATACAAAGTTTGTTTGGATAAATAATTTTCCACTTTTTGCTCAGTTTCATTTAAAGTATCCTTTTTAAATTAATGGTTTTGTTTAGCTCTGCAGCCGTCCCCCTAGCATATGCACAAACTCCCTCTACACAGTATAGTACAGCTATTTTTCATAAACTGCTCTGGCTCAAACAAAAGAGTTTTTAAAATATTTTGTTTCTTTGTGCAGTTAAGGTCTGATCAATAAGACAGATACAAGCGCTGCACTGACTTTCTTATTCTTCTCTTGGCTAAAACTGAAAGTCTTCACAAAGTTAAAGAATTGACTACACTGGAAGCCAGATCAGCTTACACCAACTGCAGGCTTAGTCCTGAATCTTTAATGTGTTGTCTCAAAAAAAATATTGTTAGCTATAATGAATGTTTACTAAACAGTTTTACAAACAAAATACAGGATTATTTCAATATTAAAAAAATATCAATAATGTAAGTTATACCAGATGGGGAATCACCACGTATATAATAAAAACATAAATAATTTTCAAATATTACTTTGAGGAAAATGCAGTCACCCGTATAATTTACTAAAGGTTTAAGCACTACAGAAGTAGCTTAAATACAATGTTCTGCTTCTTGTTTGCAGGGCTTTCAGATCAACCCCTGTACAGCCTGTTGATGGATATAAAAATTCTTAGTTATTTGTCATAAACCACTACTCAAATGTTTATTAGTGATGAGCACAGTGACACCCAAATTAATGGCAATGCATCAACAGCAGGAGTAGGTCAAACCTTGTTAGCCTATACAGACCTGAATTGCCTTGTCTTTTGTACTGATTGCAGTCTTGTGTTGTATAGAGATCCTCAAAAATCCCTAACTCAAGCTATTTGGTTACAGGAGAACCTTAGCTCATTATTTTTTAAAGTTGGCCACTCTTATGTTTGAAGAAAATGTGATTTTATTTTTGTTTAAAAAACCACTATCAAACAAAAAAACCAACCAACCAACCGCCAAGCAAATCCCCCAAAATGCCCAAAAGCCAACCAAGACAGCTAAGATTTCCTTACACTTTGAAGTTTTTATTTTGAGATTTCCTGATTTTTCATGAAGCTTCCACATTGCAAGGAGGGACACAAAGTTCTCACACATTTCTCCGTGTATTATCTAGAAGCCCTGACTATCCACGACGGGAGACATTCAGGTTTAATTTGTCATGATCACATCCCAGGATAAGAGTCTCTTGGGCATGGACTGTCCAGACAATGACCATCTCAGACTTGTGATCTCAGTGGTGGTCTGCAGTCCCATTTGAATATTGCCTCATGATAATATGGAACCATGTCAGTTTTCAAAACAAGAATTATGTAGTGGGATTTCACAACATGCCCACAGCCGGTCCCCCACTTGTAAGTCATGTGATATCACAACAATGTGGAGAGGACTTTTCAAAGGTTCCTTTGCATTCTATCCTGGGCTTCCCAACCCTCATGGAATTGAGCTGTCTCCTAGAGTCCAGCTTGTGCCCTAATAATGTTAGGATTACCTGAATCCTCACGTGTTTTGCACTCCCTGTGACATTAATTTTCTATGCACCATTTATTGCTGGTTACATCCTCATTTGAGCCTCAGCTGAGGAGAAGTTGAGTTCCAGATATGGGACATGCCATTGGAAGTAGTCACATCTCAGAAAATCCCTTGAGAACAAAGGTCGCCAGCTAGGAAATGTGGGATATACATTTCTAGACCTCCAAAGCCACACAGAAAAGTTTTAAAGGCTAGTAATGTATTTGCTTCCCATGTGTCAAATTAATTTTCCAAGGAGTTGTAGATGTATGATACAAGGAGATAATTTCCTGTCAGACAGTGCTGCTCATCAGAGTTATCATCACTAAATGCTAACACCTGCAGGACAGAAAGTTCTAGTGCATGAGTAAACTGTTTTGCTTATCTACCCTGAGACAAATTGTGCTCAGTTACATCAATAACAACTGTATCAGGGAAGTGTCCTCATTTTCCCTTGAGTGGGAAGGATTCTGCCACTGCATAGCGTTTCCTGGGAAATGAAACTAAAAGAAGTCAGCATATTGGATAACTTTAAAATACACTTATACTACTGTGGCTCTAATTAAATGTACCTCAAATGCACCTTGTGAAATGTATACTCACATGAACATAGAAGGGATTTAGATATGTAGTCCCTGTTACTATCTGCAAATTTCTTTGTTGAAAGAACAGATGGTTGATTTTGTGTTAGAGCTAAAAGTAGGACTTCTAACCTTTCCCTCTCTCTCCCCTAATCTAGAGCAGGTTTCAGATCAGTATCCTTTACTCAGCAACAACTAAGTACTCACAAGTTAAGAGATTTAAACTCTTTTTTTTCCTTATCAATTATTTGCAATAACTGTTGGCATTGAAGATCCACTACCCACTGCAACACTTCTCACTTATTAAGTTGTTAAGGAAGTTGTTTTGTACAGTATACTTCTGACATGTTAAAAAAGAATGTTTTCAGATTAGTGTTCAAGCTTCATTTTACTTTTTGCTGAAAGTTTTAATTACTACATTAAACACATTGTAGCTGTGCAGATGGGTAAAGGAAATACCTATTTATACATTCTATTGATTCAGTTATTCCAATTTTTAATAGCATTATGCTATACGTGCAACAAGAACATGGTGCCCTTTGAGAATTGCTCCTATACTGTTTAATCTAAATTGAAATACACAAAAAATCCCATCTGCATTAATGGAATGTATACATCACATTAAGTTACCCTCCCCAGTCTGCTGGAACTATTTCCCAGAATGAAAAGTAAATGCTCAATATCACTTTTCTGCTGGAAGGCAGCCTCGTGGTGCAGTCTGGAAATTGCCCTCTAGTTATGTCACAACCTTCCAGCTCTAGGCAGAACACCCAAAAAAAAAGGGAGATTTGCCAAATAATTACTTTACCTGAAAGCTTTATTCTCTCGTATTGCAAGAAACTAAGGCATCAGCATTAACTTAATTTTTTTGTTGTTCTTTTGTGGCAACACATGGTTCTGGCTCTGGGTTTTCACTGCAGGCCAGAAGTTTGGTATAGAAAGCTTGTTGGTGTAACTGTGATAATAGACTCTGGAAATTTCTTATCTGTTATTTAATTGTATGGCTTCCAGTGAGCACTAGGGGCTGGATTTGATAACCTGAGAAAGCTCTTCTACTTTCTGTCATCCTAAAAGAAAGGCAGTAAACATGACTAGAGTTAAAGTGGATAAGAGACTGCATGAGTACACAAAATTATTTTCATTCTCCACCTGTAGAATCTTAAAGTTGTTTAAAAGGACCCATAACAATTAAAAAAAAAAAAGAGACATAATTAAGATTTTGATGAAATTGTAATCAGAATTTTAATACAAAAATGGACATCCTCAGCTCCAGATTTGTTCCCTCAAAAAGAAAAAAGAAAAGAAGTTCTGGGCATACTATCTATATATAAGTATGTGCTGCTATTCGTGGTATATTTAGAGTCCCAGATTTTAGAAAAATACTTTTGTGTTGATTGAGCAANTAATAATAAAAAAAAAGAGACATAATTAAGATTTTGATGAAATTGTAATCAGAATTTTAATACAAAAATGGACATCCTCAGCTCCAGATTTGTTCCCTCAAAAAGAAAAAAGAAAAGAAGTTCTGGGCATACTATCTATATATAAGTATGTGCTGCTATTCGTGGTATATTTAGAGTCCCAGATTTTAGAAAAATACTTTTGTGTTGATTGAGCAATAGAAATAAAACCGACCAAATATGGAAGGTACACAGCATGCCCAGAATCAAGTGGTCAGAGGAAAGGGACTGGAGAAGTAGCACATCATATTTCTTGCATTGGAATTCTTGTGTTCTAGTAAGCAAGACAGGTTAAGAGACTCATTGCCTAAAATACAACTTTTATTTTGATGTGATTCGTTATAGGTCACAGAAAGTTTGGCCCATTTTCCACTGATTTGAGATCCAACCAATAATGAATCAGAAGCAGAACCAAGAATAGATCTAAGGAGTTCTGAATCACAAGCCACCTCTTTCTCAAAACACCCACTCCCTCCCAATCAGACAGACGTCCCTTGTTTCTAAATAAATGCATTTGGTTACAAAATAGATTTATTTATTTTTAGCAAAAATTACTCATAGTGACAAAATTTTCCATCCAGTTAATGACAAAATATATTCTGTTGCATAAGATTTGCACTTGTACATAAAATTGCCTCTCTTGCCATAATTAATGTATAGATTGAAATTATAAGGCATCTAGAATTGCTGATGTGCCAGTGAACACCCCCATTTCTCTTCTCCACTTTTCTTTCACACTTCAACACAACAGAATACCTAAATACTACAGATCGACACACACACACAGAAATGCATTTTTACTACTTCAAAATGCAAAAAACTCTTGGCCCACATGAACCCAGAACAACTTTGTCACCCTCCCATGGCAGAACCAGCTGTGATAGAGTCAGCTACACCCTGAGCTAACAGAGCTTTGCATCTTGGTTCAGACCACTGGGGACTGGCATATCTAGAGCACAGTGCTCCTTGGTATCAGCTTTGCTACTGCCAGACTTCAGCAAAACGTCTGCCCTATGCAAGCAAACAAAGAAATAATCCCAAGATGGTTCTTATTCCTTACACCACCACACATATCTCAAGTCAGAAATCTTTCATCTGAATGTGTTGTTAAATTAAGATCTGTGAGTGGTGCACAGAATTAAAATGAAGATAAAATTATCTCACTGTGATTTAATTATCTCAATTATCTGAGTGGCAGAGTGTTTCTACAATGCAGAACCACCTCTGATGAACAAACTACTCAATAAAATAAATAGCAAGTCAAATCACTGCATAAACTTTGAAAATAAACTAATTCCAGGGATAAAAGACACTAATTTCCTGTCCTCCACTCCTCCCTTTTCACTTGCATCTGTAGAGTAAGAAAGGAAAATATCTTATCTTGGCAAAAACCTAAAGTTCTGTCCTAAATAATACATTAATATTTAAAGAGCAACTGTATTGTAAAAGAAATCCCTTGGAAAAAGCATCCCTTCCCAACTGCCAGTTGCAAGAGTTTGGATCGTCTGGGAAAATTTGAATGAACCTCCAGACATACAGAAAGCCTCCTCACTTGCCTCTACTCTTTTCTGAAAAGTTTCCAAGAGAAAATAATATCTATACTTAACAGACAATCTCAAAAATATGTTTGCCACTGACAAAAGACTCCCACACACCTTTTTTTTTTTTTTGGCAAGTATTGAGTCATGAAAAGAGAAAGTTATTTGCCTCAAATTTGTGCCAGAGCCCAGCTAGTACCAGACCACACTCTGTTCATTCTCCAGTCCTGTGTTTTAACCACAAGACTGTGCCTTTCCTGGCACTCATTAGAAGACTGGAATGTGCTTATGGTCAAGATTTTCCCAGTCAAAGGCAAACACATGAAAGAAAAAAAAAAAGAAAAAGCAAGATATATAAACAATGAGGGTTTTAAAACATCATTATATTAGGTATGTTAGAGAAACCAGGACAGATTTGAAAATGAAGGTGGGAGGCAATTGATGTTAGCAGCAAAAGCTGAATTTATCCAATAAGTCTGGGGACATTTTCTGATTTATCATATTTCAAGTAAGCAATAAGTTTCCAGAGCCTGCTATAATTGCCAGTAACTGCTCTGTCACTTTATGATGTGAATGAATGCTAAAAATAACACACATCCTGTACTGTGGCTACCCAGTATGGATTTCATTCAGCCTGGGTTTGTGTATAATTCCTGTTCCACCTTCACAGCACTGATATGCAGGGAAACTGCAACAATGGTCTATTTTTGTGTAGTGTGGATCTAGAATGTAGATTAAATGTATTTAATACGCAGCCTAGTCTTGATCTCCTGAGACAAAGATTCACCCTAAGATGATGAAATTTCATCTGACACAACTCAGCTCAAAACATTTAATTGCAAAGGGAAGATAAGCCATGGTACAGTGCCAGAACACAGCCATAAGATAAGCTTTTCCAGTAAAGGTATTTCACCACAGAAGCAAAACTTGCACTTTCAAGATAGACCATGAGCAAACAAAAACTCCAGCCAACATATTTGTTGGGGGACATTTATCCTTTATGCCAAAATCCATCTCACCAGATGTTGTCCCCTTGAAAGCTTTTGGTTAAAACCAATCTCTAAACTAATCTTTTTGTCTGTTATTCAGTTAACAATTATGTCTGAAAGAGATTGATAGGAAACAATGTATATTAGGATAAAACTGTTTCATTACTTACATAGAATCAAATTTGCTGTCATCTCTTGCACAATATATATGTGGTCAGGTGTGCTGACAGTACATCAACCAAACAAAATCTCTAAATGAGCAGACATTGCTACAGGCAGAAAAGAGAGTTCCTCCGTCCTTTCTGAGTGACTGAGGGGAGAAATATTTCTATAGGAAAACACGGAGGGGAAACAGGAGTACAGTGCTATGCAGGAGGGGGGTGACCCTGTGACACTGTGCAGCAGAGAGACCCACCCAGAGTGTAAAACACAGGATTAGATCAAGGCAGGTCATAGGGCCAGTGAGGGACTACTTCATGGATCCAAAGTACATTCCATGGTAGGATCTCAGGAGCCACTTCAGTTTTAGAAGGACTGCCTGGATTCAACTTCTACATCCTATAGAAAATATATTGTCAGATGAGCATGCAAGCATGGCCCCAATGCTGGGGGAGATTATTCAGGTCTCAGCAGAGGTTGCTTTGGGACTAGGCACTGGCCATTAGCAGAAAGTACCCTGGTGACACACTCCACTCATGCCCAAGGTCAGCATCACTTTCCAACCTGCCATCAGCTTCATGCAGAAGATAAACACTCAGAAGAATCCTTGTCAGTGAAATGATGGCTTGCCTTCCTGTGGAAAGTCTGAGTTTTGGGGGAGTGGGGTGTGGGTAGTTTTTGGTTGTTGTTTTTTGCTTGTTTGGGGTTTTTCACTTTTTTGGGTGGGGGAGCATCTTTTGGGGGGGTGGTTAGGGGTGGGTGTCAGCAAATAAATGAAATATGAACGGTAGCTCTGGACAGCTTCCTACAGCTCTAAGGACGGTAATTAGATTTTAAACTACATACCCTCACCTCATTCCACAAAGGGCAGAGCACAGACAGGGGATCCACTCAAGGAAGCATTGAGATATAGACTTTTTAAGAATACGAGTAGTCCCATTCTAGGCTTGTGTGCTTTTTAATAACAACACCACATTAGGCCTCTTCAATGGATCAAACTTGAAATACAAAATTGGATATGAATGTAGCAGAGGGTACAACTGAAAATTGTAGAAAATCACTTTGTGCAGAAGTTCAGAAGACAAATTTGAAGCTGCTCTGCTCCAGTGGCTGAGATGAGAGATTACGTTTATAAAAAGGAATTATCTACCTTATTAAAACTTTGCAAGCTTCTGTTGTCTGTGGGTCATCTGACTGGTACTCAGCAAATAGTGCTGAGGTTTTCTTTTTCCTACTTTGTAAATAATGAATGAATAAGAACTTGAAGTGGCAGCTTAATTTTAAGGGGTATTATCTGAGGCCTAGTAAAACCAGAGTCTGAGAGGAATTTTAGCTGAAGACTTGCACAGCCATTTCAACACCAGGTTCATATTCTAGACTTTTGTCTGAGTCTAACATTTCTTAAGTACAGATTCACCTTGTGTGCTGTGGCAAAAATCAGTAGGAGTTCTGCCACTGATTTAAAGAGAAACAAGACTGGACAGATAAACATACCTCAGCTACTGTTAATATGATAAGAGAAAACATAAAACAAAACACACTAATATTTGATAGCTTATTTAATGGTATATGGTTTATAGCAATTAGCCTTTAGAAAACAGATCCCAGAATGACCTCCAGAAGAACAAACTCTCTATAAAGGAAGTTCAAAAAACAATTTAGCTTATCTTTTAAGCAATCAAAAGTAGCTACTCAAAACACATTTTTCTTTATGCTCTGGAACATTGCATGGCACAGTCCCTCTCTTTTTAAGCACTGATTTCAAAATCATCGTCTAAATATCTTGAGGAAGCAGAGCAACAGTTTGCTGCAGTGGGACTACCCTGCTGATGACAGAAGGCATAACCACAGTTTTGTCTCTAGTCCATGCATGTATTCCTGCAGCCTCCATCTCCATCAGGCTGGTTTTGTGTGCACCAAGCACCAATCCCCCAGTGTGTCTGGGGTGCTTCCAAACCCCCAGAGCGCGCAGGCCCCGTGCTGTGACAGTGCACTCTTGTCACAGAAGCTGCCACAGACCCCTAACTTGGCCCTGGCAGGTCCGTCTGCAGAGTGGCTGCTCCCGGCTGTCCCCAGGCAGCTCTACCTCGAGATGCCAATGGGCTGATGTCAGCTTTTGAAATGAGCTTGCTGCGAGTGCCTAGATTAGCTGTGTTGCCAGGCTCTCGCCACTCTAACCCCCTTTTCCACTTCAGTGGGCTGAGCTTTTGACACTCTGAAAAGCACCATTTAAAATTAATTAAAGCTCCTTATTTTGTACCAAATCTCACCGCTACCAACTCTGTTTGTTATGTTTTATGCAGGGTAGGGGGTACCAGTCTGAAAGGTATTCTGGGCTGAGCTACCAAAACTCATGGATGAGGAGATATTTGCAGGGCAAAGAGGATGCTAAGGGTGTTTCCACAAATCACAGCTTTTGCACAGATTACTGGACTCCTCTGGTGGAACCCACATATCCCACTGCAAGGCAAGGCAAATTTCCTGGCAACAGCTTCTTATGGAGATTTATTCCATTATTTTTACTGCTGCTTACAACATCATGAAGTTTTACTTGTGGCATACACCAAATTATTTTTTAAAAATAATTTACTATAAATTTCCACAAAATAGGCTAACACACATATGATTGGGCCAACTATTTTTGAATCTATACGTTACAGTGGATTTATAAGTATTTTTTAACAGCTGGAGGCAAATATTGTCTTTTGGTTTGCTTTTCTGAAAGATCTTCTTCCCCTCTGATAAAAAACAATAAAGGAATTTAAAGGCTGTTTTACTGCACGTTTGAACTCTCACCTACAAGACAGGGTAATGCAGTCATGTAAATCTGTGCATACAAAATTTTATTAGATGGCTGCTCACTGTGAAGGAGATCACAACAGTGAACTAATCCAGCACATGGAGTGTTCTTCAACACTTCATATTTGGCAAACATCAAATTTCTGAACTATCCACCAAAATGTAAATGGCATACTTGATATTCAAACTAACAGCAGGTTGTCCCATACAAAATAGTGTTCTTTAAGTGTTAGACACTGATTGTATAGCACTCGGCACTTCCACAGTATTTCGAAATATACTGTTGACACGCACCGAAGAGCAAAAATGTAACAAAAGGTGCAAAGCGAAATGATATAAAAGCAACAGTTAGAAGCAACCACTGCATTCACAGTGCAGGGGCATGAAACCTAAAGTAGCTGTGGAATTCAAGATCCAGCAAGCTCAGAGGATGCCCAGCTAGTCAAAACAATTAGTCTGACACATCATTACTCATACTGGAACAGCTTCACTCTACATTGCTTTAGACAGGGCAGTAGCATAATAGGCTCTTCAGAGTTTTACAGCAAAACCTCTCCTGGATTCAAAACCACTTACAAATACAATTCTGTGAAATCCTCCTTCCTGAATAAAACTAAAAAGAAGGAAATTTTTGGATGGAATTTGAGTTATACACGGATGTGACTACAGAAGAATAAACATTAGGAATTTCTGGGGATTTCTAAAAGCTGTATTTTCTTTTGTTGATCCTGGTTTCTCAGTTACTCACAGAGCAAAAAAGCCATATATCTACTAGAGAAAATGTGTCAGAATTTGGTCCTAAATCTAATACATATTAACTCTTCTGCTGCCCGGTCTCAATTTTAATTCAACCACATGTTTATGCCAATTCCCTCTTGGCAATATAGATTAGGCAAGGTTAAAAAACCCCAACAATATAGAAAGAATCTTTTCTTTTTTATACTCATGCAAATTAGAAAATCTTTCATTCAAAAGGAAGACTAAAGAGTTGTGAACATATTTATATCTGTAAATATCTGTAGTACTTAAAATAAGCTAATATCCTTTCATTTGAGATTTACAGGATTCCTGTCTGCTTCTAAGCATCCCAACTTGTACAAATGTTCTTGCATTAAGTTAAACTTGCTTCCTTGCTCTGCCCCTTGGGCAGATTCTTGCACCTGTGCTGTAAGAGTATAAAATACTTCTAAATCAGAGAAGCCAAATTCTGTGTACCAGCATCAGCTTAAACTGATATCAACACAAGATATAAGGCAGAAGAGAATCAGTCACTGAACACTACAACCCCATAAGAAAGGGTGTCCAGAACATGAATGATGCTACAAGTTTCTTTTTTAACCAGGGTGTCTTCCCATACACCTCTCAGAGAGCTAAATCAGTGTAATGACAAATATGTCCACATGACACATACAAGGGCAAAGAGTCCTAAGAGGTCTCATTGGAGATTAACAGGGCTTCAGAAGTGGCACAGTATGGACTGAGACCTTGAGTCACTTTTGTGACAAATCCAAGTGATTAAAGTAAATAAATTGTAAAATGTCTCTGCGTTGGTTGCCAGTCTCCCATAAACCCTGCTCCGGTGTTTCCTCATGACCCTGTGCTGCCCACTGTAGAGAGATCACAACAAACCAGCTTGGGAGTGGATTTCCAATTAAAACATCTCTCACTATCTGTTATTATTTTTAGTCTGGCAAGCTCTGTGTCTGAGCATGCTGCTTTCTCATCCACAACACACTCCCATGATCTGCTGTGCCAATATGGAGGGGCAAGCCTGCATCAGGAATAGGTGGCCACCAGTTTTGTGAGCAGACATCTGCAAAAAAGACCTTATTTGCAAAAATACCTGTGATAACACAGAAACTTCTATAGTGTAGGGAATACAGAGTCCAGCCAACCTTGTATCTTGTCTTCTTTTAATATAATCTTATGCAATGCCAACCATGTTGTCTGATACTTTAATAAGCAGTGCACAGCTACTTTCAGAAAAATGCAAATGTTGGAGCCCAGTGTTTACTCTGTGAATATTTGTGTTGATACAGTTCATCTGCAAATGTGCAAATAGAGACTGAAAATGAAGTGGGAGCAAAAGAAATTTTAAAAGCTGACCTGGAAATACCAGGGTCTTCAAATCCAGTTTCCTGTGATTATCACAAAAATCTCTTACATAAACCAGTCAAGATGTATTTAAAAACATGTTTTAGCTGTTCTGATGGTGAGAGGCTTATCATGTTAAACCTGACCCATCATGGCCAACCTCTGCTCATTTCTTCTCATGGCTGCACTGCTTCTTCACTACACCTCCATTTTGCTTATCTTTCTCATAAGACAGAAAATGTCTCTTCTCAAGAGAGAAAATAATTCATTAAATAAGGAGTTATAAACCACTATAGATCAATTTTGGACTCCTACTAGAACTTTTTAGAAGTTATGCTAATAGAAAGTCTTTTGAAAATTAATATAGGCCCCTACGCCAAGGATTTAATCCCATCTCACTTAAATTTCCATCAGTTTTGGGGTGTTTGTTAAACGTAAAGAAACTGATTTGACTCTCCCATAAATTTTATCTTCTCTCCTCAGAGAAACAAGCATCCACAGGGTCCCTTTTTAGCTAAAAGGAACAAAAACAAGAGTTCTCAAATCAAAACACTGCGGATGAAATCCCTCTTAACAGTCAGACACATACATCGTTGTCAAGGAATTCTTTTATATTAAGCAAAGAAAAATCTCACTCTATCAGTGACTTCTTTTTCCTCACTATACACATTAGTAATCATCTATCTCTTCATGTTTCTACCTTTTGTATTTGAAGGCTGGAATATGTAAACTGAAGCTGTAAACAAGTCTCTACCTGTAATTGATCGGTTTATAAATTGTCCATTGGTTGTTGCATCCTACTGACATGACAAATTTTCTTTCCCCCACTCAACCAGCATAGCACAAACACGTATTTAAACAAAAGAAAAACATCATCAGTGCACATTCTCTTTTCTTGTCAGAATGGAATTGACAAAGGAATAATCCCTTGTTGAGAGTTTTCTCTCTTTCTCCCCTCTTTTTCCCCTGTTTAAAAGACTCTGAACATCTGCTTCCCTTGTTTTCCTAAACAAGTCTTTGAAAAACATCAATTCATCCTGCAGGCTTTAGGAAGTTTACTGATCCTATCGGCTTAATAGCACACTGCTACACTCAAAAGAAGGCAGTAGTGCTCTTGACTATTATGTCCCTTTTTAAAGCATGGCAAAGACATCAGGCACTCTAGCACATCCTTAGTACTATATGACAAATTAAATAACGAGATAGTCATGAATCACCAGGACTACCAAGTATTTTTTGTGACCCTGTGTTACATTTCACTTATTTATTTACATCATCAGAAGGAAATGATTGCTCAGCATCCAGCTGGGCCTTCAGTTGTGCTGTTCAAAGGGAAATCCTTTCAAATGCCAATACAAAGATCAAGGGTTAAGGTCCCAGTTCTGCTCCATTTGCAGATACTGGAAGTTGCTTATCTCAGGAGATTTTGGCCCACCAAAAACCAGAATATCATAACAAAATCTGTCATTCTCCTAGGAACAGAAAGGCCAAACCTGCATTTTGGATTTGCTAGGAAAAATGGAATTTGGATTATTCCCACAAATGGCAACGAGTGGTTTGTTTGAGATTATTGGAGAAGGGTACAAAATAGCAAAAGCACAGCACTTGTATTCCTCTTTCTGTCCAAAATTTTAGGCTGGATACTACTGGCCTTGTATTGTGTTTTTCTGCTTAAATCCTCCCACAAAGGTAAGATAGGCTCTCACTGTGGAAAGATGCATGGGAGCTGCAGGAAGACAGGTGCCATATTTCAACCCTTTCCATCTGCTGTTACCTATAGGAAAATTGAAAATGTATACTCAGTATGTGTGGTTTGACAGTTGTGTCTCCTCTTACACTAAGGCTAAAGTGTTCATTTGCCATGAGTTCTCAAGAAGTCTTTGTGGAGCAGCTTTTTTTCAAACAAGAGAGTCTTCACCTGCACCAGTGACAGATGGAATTGCTAAGCCTGAAGGAGAATATCTTGATTTTTTTATCTCATAAACAATCATAAACAGACAGTGGTGTGAAATAATATTGACCAGCTGATTGTTTAAACTGTTAACAGCAAAGGGAAGCTGTACCCCCATCAAGTATCAGTGTTCAGTCCAGATGGGCTAAATGATTTCATTTCTATTTGAAAGCTCCTTTAAATTCAATATTTCTGTTGAGTTTTACATAGCTGCTGTTGTAAATGCCTCAGAGTCAGGCCATACAGATACAATAATTAAAGTAAATATCACTAAAGAAATTAAGAACATCAATGCCTTAGACATTTGAATACAGAGATGTCCCTCAACCCCTCGGGCTGGTTTTGATTTCAACCCCTTTCTGCTCTGGAATAAGGAAAATTAAGGAATTTGGCTATTAATTTTATATAGAAAAGCACAGAATATTTTAGTCAAGGTAAATAACCTTTATGTGGTGGATCCTGACCTTGTTCCTCTCATTTCTGTTACAATATTGCACTGGCTCCAGCATTTCCATACCAATAGGGATGGAAAGAAGGACAAGACTGAATAAATTCCAGACTGAGGGCTTGTGTGGCTGACTAATAATTGCATATCTTGTCCCTCAGAACACTTAGAAAATCCTGTGTAGTTTCAAGCCCACAGTGAGGTAAAACTGACAGTGTGTGAGGAACCACTCATTCTGTGGGACACGGATGTTTGCTAGAGAGATATAATATTGTCTAGCAAACACCTTTATTTGGTATCACTGGATATTTGTTGTACTCATTGGTGTTTGGTACATAGGGCTATTTCAATAAATGATTGATAAACTGACGGACTGGGTGGGGAAGAGAAGAATCACATCACTTCAAAATTAAATTTTCCCGTTTTTCCACAAAGCCACAGGTATTTTAAAAGTAATTTAGGTCAATGTTAGACAAAATGTTTTATAACTTCAGATAAAAAAGCCAAAACTAAGCCAAACCGCCTTCAAACTGTTTAAAAAGTGTGAAAATAAATGTTGACACCAATCCAATTTTATTAATTCTTTTCCATGCAAAAAACTGTGAAAATTCATTATCAATTTGTAAATAATTTCAATTACATTGGCTGGGTTTAGCAAATAAAACATATTTTGTTTCACTCTAGAGTTTGCAGTGCTTAAGCATATTTTGTGAGATTTTCATAAAAGGAAGCAGTTAACGAGACATCTTGAAAAGGGTTTGGTGTTTGGATTTTCCCTTCATCTCAGCCATTGGTTGTAAGAGGCTTTTGCTGCCAGATAGTTTCTAACTAAACATGTTTCCTGTACAAGTACAGGTCCATGGATATACAGAAGGCATTCATATGGCCATCTGATAGCAAAGCCCAACAGAGTGCCTGCATATCTCACTGCAGAGTCACACACACAGTTATGACAGGCTGGGTTTAGCCAACTAGTTTTGTTTTAAAGAGGTTCCTCACACTGCAATCCATGGAATCTTTGGGTCAGGATGCACTGCCTTTTTGGAAAATGGGGAAGTTCAACCGCACTTTTGTCAGGTGAGTGGTATTGTAGACTAAAAATGCACCAACTTTTGCAAGGAAGGTAAGTCTCAAAGGGGTAATTACTTTCCAAATGGAGAGCCTTTATTAGTTTTCCTCATCACAGGTTGCATTTCTGAAGAGCACTGTGGTATTCAAATAATATAAATAAACAGCTTTTGAAAAGGAAAGGAAAATAAACAACATCTTAAAAATGCATAAATAGCATAACACTGTGTACAGTCCTGCTTTATGACCTCTCTTTACACAATTTCAGTGATTTGAAAATTAAGATTCTCAATGAGTCAAACTGAAGTGGATGCCAAAACTATTCAATATCACTGAAATGCAGTTTAGAGTCAATAGGATTGGCCGTCTAATGACGATTAAGTATGCTATAAATTTAAATCTTTGAACTACTTGTTGAGATTTATTCAGGCAGACAAACAAAGATAACAAAAGTCTTTTGTGTGTTTGTCACTCATTTCCATTGCTCTGTTGTTGCAGTGTCAAATAATGTCAGTTATTTAAGCACAATTAATGTAATTTTAAATTCCCAACAAATTAAATTATAAAGACTAACAGTCCAAGGTGGACCCAGCCCATTTTCCTTGTACATTTTCTTTTTTTCTCTCAGTTTTTTGGCAAATTTTAAATCAATGGAAGGTTAGTTTCAACCTTGACTCTTAGAGAAACAGCCCATTTTGATTAAAAAATATTTAATTTTCATTAAGTCATTTCTCCCTGGTTTTGACCAGGTAAAACACATTTTGGAGTATAACTTGGGAATGTGTAATTTTCAAAACATTAGGCAAAACCAGAGAGGAAGAGGTGATAGATTCCAAATGACTCTGCCTTGTGCCAGGATTGTTTGTTTTCCTTTATGATTGTATGTGTTCATTCACTGAAGCAGGAGCTACCTTTTCAAATCCAGGACTTGGCTGGTTACTAACTTCATTTTAGCAGAATAGGAAGACAGCATTTTAACAAATGCCACAATGTAAATGACCCCTAAAGGAAAACTGTGGAGTAGAGAAGGAAACAAGCAGCTGTTTTTATCTCCTTAATAAAAGAATGTTAAGTCCTTCATTTAGAAATCTTGAAAATTAATTGAAAACAAAAAATTCCTCTATGTCTAGGCTTGTTTAATTGGACTGGGATTGGGAAAGTTATTCTGTAAAAGCAACTTAAAGCTGGTCTTCCCAAAGAAGTAAAATTAACATCCATTGTGCTAAAATTACGTTGAATTTCATATAATTTAGCAGTAAGGGGGTGAGATATTTTACATTTTGTGAGATCATATCTCAAGATTCAGTACAGCATCTAGAATTTCTTTGCAAGTAATAAAGACAATGATCCATTGTGTACTTCTATTACTAATTATTCCGTAAAGATTGTCTGTTCCAAAAGATAATTAGAAAAGGTGAAATTTGATTCCATTAAACAGAACTCATCTGGGACACAATGAAATTTTGTTGTGAAGTAGTAGACTCACTTTGAAGCCAAATAAAAAGCTTTTAAATTGATGGAATGAATAAGATTGTAAAAGCTCACACCTTTTTTTTTCTCTTTATTCCTGCACAGACAGCATTTAAGAATAATTAGGTAAGACTGAATTATATCTGCAAGAAGCTTCAATTCTTGGTTTTTTCAGGAAAAAATGGTGTCTTCTGCTTTTTATACAGATCAGTCTTTAGTAACTGAGTTGCTGAAATCAACTGATCAGGAACAAAATACCAGAAAATGATGTGACCTAAACTTGTACAGGACCAGACTTCCCTGATTCCCCAACTTGGCCTTCCAGCTGTTACTGGGAAAATAACCCCAGTGCTGCCCAAAGCACATACAAGGCTCACCCCAGGCCAGTTCTGGGTCTGAGGAGAAAATTAGGTTGGCTCCAGGTCGTGCTGCTTTTTCCAAGCTCTCTATAAACTATAACATGCTTGGCCAAGTGATGATTTAGCAGTGTGAACCTGTCTACGCAAAAATAGCCTGAGGTCCAGTCAGGAGCTGGAAGACTTAACCACTTTGCCCAGACACCAGAGAAGCCAGAACTGCTGCATGAAAGGTGTGTTTGAAGTTCTGGGTTCAGGTCTTTATTGTCTCATTTGTAGGTCATATGAACCTACTTAATGGCACAGGTCTTATTGTAAAGAAAAGAATGGCCAGAATACATTGGCAGCTCATTTCTGCGAGGCTAACCACTAAACACAATGCAGCAGGAGATAATATGCTTGGGAAAACTCTTTGGGAAAATACGTGAAGCTGCTTGAAACCAACTTGCTTCAGCTCACTGGACCAAGTCCAAACATTACAGGCTTGAGTTTGGCTGACTGGAACAGAGAGCTGCCCTTGCAGCAGGATGAAAACATTTCACACCACAGCTGTCATGCCCTGTGACAGTCCTTTACAAGACCCCGAGCCCTGCTCACACATCCTGGGAAGAATAGCTGAGAGGGAAGAATACATTAAGAACTACCTGGCCAAGAGAAGCATGAAGATGCAGAAAATGAACAGAAGCAAATTTCTAAACCAGATCCTAACCAGCATGCTCAGCTCCAGCATTACTTTCACCTGCCTTGATGTCCCCAAATTCGATGTATGATTGCTATCAGTAAAACAGAGGGCTCAGGAAATATTGCACAAGAGGGCATTTTCATATGAAATTCTAGGAACTTCACACCTGCCTATCTATCTTGTGTGGACACTGACAAATATCTGAGCACATCCCAACACCCCTGTGGAGTGTTGTAATTACCAGCTTTGGAAAACCAAAATACAGACAGACCAAGAGAGCTGCCCGAAGTTCCATTTCTATGCCTTTCTTGATTCCAGATAAGCATCCTGAGGAAATGGTAAAATTCTTCTCAAGGATCACACTTTTAGTGGTTTTACAGAAAAGCCCAAGCAGCTCTTTTCCTCACAGTATGCTGAATGGATGTGGGTTTATTTTTTAAGACCAGTTCCTATTTTAACAGAAAGTGCCATTGCCAAATTCTGAAATAAAAAAGAATTTCATCAAACTGCAACCTAATTACAGTAGATGTTAAGAACACATATGGCTTTTTGGAGCTTTGTGGAACATTCCCATGAAGAGACACTTAGCAAGTGCAGCTTTGTGTACATTTCACAGAACTCTGCCAGCGTTACTGACTTTTACCCAGGTCTGAGCCTTACTCTAGACTGAAGTCACAAAGAAGGGATTAGTAGAACTACACTGAGGCTGTCTGCCACATAGAGGCTAATTAACTGCTGATTGGACACTGCTAAATCCCCATTTCCTTTGCATTTTACACACCTTCCCCAGAAAAAAGTAGTTCTCATCTAGTAGAGAAATAAAAATTGCAGTCCGGGGTAGTAATGAAATAAGCCTCTTCTGAACAAAAGTTGTTACATCAATAAGCGACAACAGCGTGTTAATGTTGCATCCTCTTGAAACTGAGTTAATTGCCATGCTCAATTCATCACTTCTAAATATGAACCAAAAATATAAAATTACAACAACAAAAACCCAAGCTGATCTTCAATAAAGAATCTCTCACTACATTTTTCATAAAGTAAGTTTGAAATCTATATGCTATCTGTTGCCTCAGCTCAGTAGCATAGGTATAAATCTAGAGCAAGCTGGACATGAGATACAGACAGTGAAGGTATGACAGAGAAAATAAATCGATTTACATTTCAATTTGCATGTTTTGCATAAATCTATGGTTTATACCAGATTCAAGGCAACCAGAACTACCCTTCCCTTTCACAGAAGCAAGTTTACACCAAAAAGGGGGTGTTGGGAGATTCTTCCCCACAAGTAGAGTGACAACTCAATAATCTTCCTCTGATACATTTCCAGTAGCTGCCTTGTCTCAAGGCATGTAAGCACTTACTACGTGACCTGAATTTAGTTCTTTTCTATTTCCTGAATGTCAGTTTATTATTTTTCATGCATTTTCTAGGTGCTGATTTGAATAGATGAAAGAAAAAATTGTATCCTTCCACATTTTTGAAATATCATTTTCCTGAAGTTCAAAATATAAAAGAAGAAAATTAAGGAAGTGTGTGGCTATAAAAAATGTTTACTTTAACTGTCTACGCTGCTAAGCGCTTCAATCAGAACTAGTAATTTTTTCTTTTAGAAATACCAAGCTATAAATTTATTTCCCAGCTGCAAGGAGAAATTGCTGATACATTATGTGTCTGATTTTCCAAAGTACCAGGCAGCTACCTTAAGCTGCTGCACGCCCTTCACCCCCTCTGTACATAAGGCAAAGCCCTTTTCTATAAGAGAACACATCAAAGGTTTACATCACCCAAGTGAAAGAGAATTTCAGAGGTGAGAATGGGAAAGTAACAATTTTAAGGACACATCACAAATGACAGTGTTAATCACCAATAAAAGCAAATTGGTGTTGAAGAAAGGAAAGTTTCTCCACTGGCAGAAGACAATGTACCCCCTCAGTCTGAATCACAGAACAAATTGGTTTTGCCACACAGAGTCACACTTTCTACTGACCCCTTGGTTCTCCAGCCCAAGATTGTAACAGAACTTAAATAGATAATGTAAGTTACAGGAGGAAATAGATAGGAATTAAATATGAGCATAGGGACCAAATGACAAGGTAAGTAATTCAAACTGAATGCAAAGGTTGGAAATCCAATAAGTAGGGAATTCAGTCCCATTTTTGTCATTATTTAACTCCTCTCCACATTATTGAATATCATAAATGGCTCCTGAAGTCCAAATTACAAAATGACTTCTTTATTATATCAGGAATATTTCTACATTAGCTGTGAAATATATATAAAGGTGCTCACAAATCACAGTTCACATGGCCTAAGCAGTTATCCTAGAGCTGGCAATCATGCTAGGGATGCCAGAGGTGTACCAAAACCTACACAGCACTTCAGCAAGACAATTTCTGAACTGTCCCCCTCAGATTAGATTTCAGCTAATGCCAAATGCAAGTACATGAATGCCTGACATGAAGGTGAAGGAGGAAGAGGGAAGGGAGGGTGCAGTGAGAAAATATCAGCTGCCTTCAGAAATTAGGTATTACACAAAATAAAAGAGCTCAAGACAGAGGGTCAGGTATCCTCTGTTATTAAGAGCAAGCAGATTTAGTCATGGTTCCCAGGCACTCATTAAAGTGAAACTCAATAAGTCATTATTTTATTACCAACTCTAACCATCCAGTGGATACTCCAATCTTACCACTGTCAGTTTGCTGGGAACAGTGAGAAGATGCCTACTGCAATCTGCAGAGACATGAAGGCTGTGATACAAGGGAACACAGGAGCAGCCTGTGTTTCCTTTGTGTCTCCCTTTTTTAACAGCTTGATCCTCAAAGAGCAAAGTAAAGCAAATCAGAAGTATTCGAATGTCATCCAGACAATGAGATACCAACATCTGTATGGCACCTTTAACAGGGCAGTGCTGTGTCTCTCAGAATTGTGCACAAAGTTCATTTCTAAGGATCTTAGGACTTTTTTTTCTTGTATAAGCTCATTTTTTTAAAGTCTTACTCGTTTCTTACTTTCTTACTTGTTACCTACCTTCACTCCATCAACATTGCCTGTCTAAGAAGGAGGTCTGAGAAGTGAAGAAGCCAAGCTCCCTGTTATTACTCTTTGTCCTTCAGAAACAGCAAAGGTGGAATTCTGGCTTTGTTGCAATAAACTGAACACACGCCAAAATCTTGAAGGGCGGAATTTCCCTACCAGGCTGTCATCTGTATCATTAATGCAGCCTCCCTCTATACACACCCTTCAGAGGACAGGGGATTGCAGGTGAATTTACAAAAACCAATGCCAAAGGCAGGAAGGGCTTTGGAAGGCTTTCCAAAACATCTGTGCCCAGGGAATATGATTCCCCTTTACAGATATTCTCTTCACCTCCAGTCTGTCACACTTTGTGCTCAAACCCCACTCCCTACCTAAGCAGACAATCACACACTGTAAGAACCTCATGAACTTCTAGTACTTATCTTTTGATTCTAAGATTCTTACCAGTCTCCCAAGGCTGATGTTTCCAAAGGAAAGGACAAATTGATTCTAAAGAACAACACCTACAATGAGAATTACATTTAAGTTTTGAGCATATGCTGTGGGTTTCTAGTATACACCAAGGAAAAGAAAGCCCATATCTTGTAATACGTGGGGTAAATCCCTGCTAAAGAGGAAATTATCCCTGTTAGACAACAGGAACAGAATCACTCTTTGGTGGTTACTTGATTTGTGATTTTTTACATTCTCCATTATTTATAAAGAGCCTTTCCTTATGCAAACAAGAACATTCACTGATCAGCACCAGTAAGTCTTCGCTTTTGGTGTACATTAAGAAAATTAAATGGAATATTCTTAGAAAGACATCTGTGCCTGGGGTGACTCACATTTGATCAATCCCTGTGAACAGTTCTTTTCAGAGGATGTGCAATTATTTGCTCAGTTAGGCTTAAACTTTTTATTTATTTAATCACCCTTCTTTAAAGCTTTGATCTGAGCTTCCAAAACCCATTTTTCTAACCATTTTAGCTACATATTTTAAATCTTATTTTCTAATCAACTTCAGCCTGTAAAACATGCAATGTTCTACTTAATGCATCCTATTAGGAAATCAAGCTGTTGCATGGGTTTTGAGATGTCTCATTTTGCAGCCCCGTGAGCCATTTGGAAGCATCATTAATGTCATTATTCCAGGGGAGAAGGAGAGAACTGGCAGCAGAGTGAGCCCTCTACACGGCTGTCAGCTCTGCCCTTCTAACATTTGCAGAGTGACTCAGAGGTGAATCACAGGTTTCTGCAGGTGTACACCAGGGAGAGCTGGATGATTTCCATGTCACAGTGGTTGCAAATGTTTACTTCATTAGTTCATGGGGTTACTCAGCAGTCCTAGCCAACTCAATTTCTCAATCTTACTGTATGGCAGTTTAAAAAAAGTAAAAGAGAGTAGATAGCAGCTTTGAAATTAAAAACACAAGATCAACCGTCAATTTGTAATTAGAAAATCTGAGCAATGATGGAAGGTGAATGGATTTACGTGTAGCTGCCACATTAACACACATTATGAAATATTCCAGTCTACCAATGTTAGATCTATTACACTCTTCACCATAAGAAAAGGATGCAGTAAAGGATATTTACTAAAGTACCCAGTAAAGAATATTTACTATATTGTTCTTCACAGCAGTACACTCTGCACAAGGGGTGGTGATCTCTATCCACTGAAAATGCATTTGCCACTAGAAACTCACAGTGATGTCTCTACTTAGCAAGTAATTCAACAGCTTCTTCCAAGTGTCCAGATGTTTCCCAACAAGCCTTTGCATGCATGAGAGTATTCACTTGGGATTTATGACAGCATTTCCCACTCACTTCTCCTGGTGTGGCTGGAGATTAAACTCGCTTAGCCACGTCTGCTACTTACGCTTCAAGTTTACAAAGGATCCAGCTGCCACAAGTAGGAGAAAATTCCTGTGTGCAGGACACCAGGGAGCTGTGTGAACCTCTCTGCCTTCAATTTCTCTAAACTAGATTCCATAAGTCACTTATCTACCCATTTTATTAGTCTATTTCAGTTATTTTGAATTTTACCATCTTTTGGCCTCATTCTAAACTGCTCCCCACAAGATTGTGTCATTGGCAAATGTTATCACTTGACTTCATGTTCCTACTTTAAGGTTCTCACTGTCTAAATTCTCTCAGGGCTGATCCTTGACCTGTGCCCTACTATAAGGGACTTCTTCTGGGCATGAACTCCCAAATGTTTCCACTGACACAAACTATTTGTTCTTAGATGTAGAGACTTTTTCCCATGGTCTTTCCTAACCTTTTCATTATTTTACCTTGTAGACTATGTTTTGCATATTTATCACACCCCAAAGACTCTGGAAATCTTGGTGGAATTTTCTCTCTGATACAAACCCAGTAAAAGGTTACAAACAAGTCTGTTCATTCCTGTAATTAAAATTGATCAAGTTGTCTGAGACTCACTGAGAATACAGACAGTGAAACCTAATTTTCCCTTAAACAAGTTTGACCACTTCTAGGGGAGAAAAATGCTGGCTAAAAATTGAAGACTATGAAGAGAAAAATGGAGCTAAGAGACACACAAAAGCTGAATGTCCTGTTTATCCCAGATTTCCTCCACATTTTATGCAAACAGCTGACATCTTCAAAAGATCTCATTAGAAGGTACCCAGCCAGAGAGCAGAGTGTTATGTCAGCTATGCACTCAGTGCATGATTACACCAATGACACATTCCCTTAAGGATGCAGTTTTAACCTCTGAAACACTTCTCTGCCTAAACTATGATCTTTTGAATATAATAGAGAATAACAATGCAAGCCTGTGAGGAGAGATACTTAAAACACATGTTCTAAGCACACCCCTGTAAGCCAATATACTGCTCTGCGTGTTCACACTGAAACTGCAAATGAAATCCGGGGAATCTCTGTGGCGTCAGAGTATGGCAACATAGAACTGGCCACGTAGGGTTTACTAATAAATCTAACTGGATTATTCTGGCCAAGAGTCCTCCCAGGTGTCATCTACACAGCAAAAACCTCCACAAACACCTGCAGTTACAACACAGTGGTCTTGGTAACCCTGATTGTCCCTTCCAATGCTCCACTCCCAAAAGAACAGACTGTGCCCTAAAGCTCCGGGTGGGCAGCAAAGAGCAGAGCTGACAGTTGGCACAGACAGATGGAGGCTGGAGGAGGCAGGATCACACAGCAGGAGGCTCAGCACCCCTCACCAGGCACCACCAGGCCCTGCAGCACCAGCCAGATTGTGCTCTGGGCAGCACAAAGTTTCCTGGACTCAAATACAAGAGCAGTGTTCAGGTTACTAAGGGGAAGCCCAGGGAAGGAAAGGCTCCCGCTCTCCTTGGCAGCAAACAGCACTGTCACAGCTAATCCAGGTGTCTGGGAGCAGCTTTGCCCCAGACACAAGGAAAGGGCAAGGAGAGAGTAGCTCCAGGGGTCCTGCATTACACGGTGGAATAGAGGGGTGAGGACACTGTACAGAAATTGTACATTGACCTGGTCTTTAATTTTTGTATTATTTTAGTAGCTTATGTTCCAGACCCCATGAAAAAAAAAAATTACAATCGGATGAGGCAGGTACTGAATATGATGTAGGCTCACAGTTGTATTTGTTAACATCTCCCCTTAAACCCATGTTGTTTCTGACTTACCAGATAAATCCTGACTTAACATTCCACCAAGGCAATGATACCCATAAATACCTATTTTCACTCAGCAGCAGTCATCTAAACAGGGTTGAAGGCATATTTTTTAAATCCCATTAGAAAAAAATAGTGTCTTAACTGAGTTACCAGCCTAAAATTGGCACCAAATTCCTTCCAGATTTTAAATGCAGAGGACAATGGTAAGAGAGGAAAGAAATGCATTTTAGAATAAAGTATGAAGCTGAAATTATTAGAATATTGTACTAAGCTGTAAATCACATGGCACTGCAAACCAACAGTTTAGATGTGCTTTATTTGAAAGCTATTAGCATGTTATGCTATACTTAAGTAAACTATAAAGATGTTCTCAAAGCTAGCATTAGCTATTATGAATCCATTTGTGCCACGAACACACTGCCCCCAGGGTAAGGGAGCACTAAAACTTACTACAGCTATAAATATCCTGGTTTTCACATGGCCTGATTGAAAACAATGTAGGTGTGCTTGGCATTTAACTTGGGGAAGTCAGGTCAGCTCCCCTCCCTTCCTCCTCCCCATGCTAACAATGCTGTTTGGCAGCTTTTTCATTTTATCTCACCACAGATCTTTGCCAAAACTTGAATCTGCTCCTGACAGATTAACTGCCACCGTAAAAGAAGCTGAGTTTTTTTTCCCCTTCAGATTCTGATTGAAAGGATAAACTTGAACGACAATCTTCTCAAATGGCCTGGTCTTGTCTCAGGCCTGGAGTTGGGAAATGAGGACCAATAGACTTGGAAAGGCTTTAGTTAGTCAGTAACCACACTTTGAATTCAATTATTTGAACAGTTCAACAGACTGTGAGACCAGATTCCCAGCTGGTTTTTAACTTATGTTTTCACTTGCACCTGTGCAAAGTGGGCACAAAATACTTCTAATTTGGCAGTTGGGAATTAGACCCCATATTTACATTTGCTTCCTGATTCCTGACTTTATTCATCAGCCAGCATGTGGTACACAAGCTGATGAATTATTGTTTAGCTTGTTTTGAAAACACATCACTTGCAAACACACTTTAAAAAGATCTGCAATAATTAGCTGCATTTTATTTTCTATGCTAACTGCACCTTTTTGTGCCTTTTAATGTATACATGCATATACAAGTACATTTATGTTCAGTTAAATTTAGTCCCTTATGATTAATTTAGGGTCAAAATCAGGTCTGAGTGAACACAACAGTAAAGGTGGCATTCAATATACTTACACCAGCTCTTAATTCTGCCTTTTGCCCTAAGAGAAATTTCAGATTTCCAATGTACAAGGACATTTAAATTATTAAATATTTTGCATTCACTAAATATAAGCAAGACTGTAGCTAATTCTACCCTTATGTCTTGAGCAAATGATGTTAAATTATTGTGCATTTTCTGTGGATCAAGGGGGATGCCTGCTGTTATATTGACATCCAGGGACCCGGCTGGATATCTGAACCATTAGCTACATCCAATACTGAAGATGCAGCACAACAAACAGAGTCCAATACTCCCTGCCACAGACATTTTGCCTCTGCCATGGAATATGAGGAAAATTATTCTCTACCTATGATATTTGGATATTCACAGCAAAAGCCTATTTTTCTCTCAGTTTCTGCAGAGACAAAAATTGTTTTTCAAGTAGTTACATAACTGCCTGCTTCCAGTCTCTGTGCTTTACAGTTCATAAGTCTGGTTCAGTATATTTTTTCCCCTCATTAAAAGAGTTTCTATTCTCTGCCTTCAGGGGATGCTGCAATGTCACTATCTGCCTCTGGAATGTGGCAGCTTCTGGGGGTTGCCTTTTGTCCCATTAGACTTGGTTCAGGAGAAGACTGAGGAAAGATGAGGTATTCCCAAACTTCCTGACAGGGTGGTTGAGCCAGCCAGGAGCTCAATCGCCTTTGTGTGGCACTCTGAGGCTTCCAGGAGACCATCTCAGCAGCAGGGCTGGTGGCAGCACGCTCCATCAGTGCTCCTGTGTGCCCTCCAAAAGGGGGATCTGCTGGGCTCACACTGCTTCCCGTCAGGAGGAGTTTCCTCTGTGCACAGGAACCCTCACAGAGCCCTCATACCAACACTCATCTTAATGAGCAAGGTTGAGAATCTGGCCTATCAAAATGAGCTTTATATAACCAAAAGTTCCTCAGTGCTTTACCCACATTCAAACTCACCCTTCCCACAAACATCACCCTCCCCTCACTTCAAGCTCTTGTTTGACACCTCTCCTACGCTCCCCATCAGCAACATCGAGGCCCCTCAAGGTCAGGGATCCGTATTTTCTTTGGAGCCTCACAAACAACAATAGCACTGTATAAATAATAAATAACAGCAACAGTCATTCTATAACAAGTGGCATCAGCTTTAACAACTCACACCGTAAGTGGTGTTGAGAGTCCACTGCAGGATCTTAACATCAGCTCTGTTGATACAGACAATGAAACTAACTTCAGGTTGGGGAAAGATTGATCAGAATCATTCCTCTGGGTTAATATCTGTAGGCTGGGGGTCAGAACACCATTGAAATATCAGTCAAAGCATTTGGGATATTGCTGCCAAAAAATACAGAACTGTAATAATGCATAGGAGGTAAGAAATGTATGAGGCCATATACACCCAGACCGGTTCTCTTGAAATCATATTCCATGAAATTTTTTTTTAAAGTGTCACACCAATTTGGGGAAAGCCTTTGCTCACCTTAATTTACAGAATAATTAGCACTGACGTTTCAGTTAGATTTTAATCTGGGAATGAAGTGTGTAAATCTGAAATATTATCAACGGGAAAATAATCCACCAGAAGTCCCCGTTGTTTTCCTGCAATGACTTTTGGTACACAGGTTAGTGAATGTTGTCCCACAGATGTGCTGGCTGCACTGCTGGCTGGGCACTCCAAGGTTGTCCCAGTGTGACCTGGAAACAAAGTCCTGCCATCTGCCACTTTTCTAGCCTGACTGGATGGGCTTGGGGGAGGCCATATAGCAGCTGAGGAGAGGAGGGAGGGCAGATACCCATCCAGCTGCAGAGAGATGGCTGCTGCATCAAAATTATGAGCAGAGGAAAAGATTTGTCCTCAACTGTGTAAATTCTTGTTAGGTCCTATTCCAAGTGGTGTGTATTTATAGATATACATTTATTTACATAAGTGTGTAGAGATATAGACACACAAGAAGTTCAATAGAAATTGTGTGCTATCTCATATATTACCATAATCTAGAAGGGGAGAGGGGGAGAGCTTTTCATCTTCCAAGGTTTTTTGCCATTCTCCAAGGCAAACATCACTCCTAACATTGTCTAAAGTGTGACATTATTGCAAAGCTAAGGACATGCTTAAAAATCCTTGAAGGAGTTTGCTTTAAATACTTTGAAATGCACTCTGGTTTTTTGTTTTGTTTAAGTTGGGATGGACAATTGACTATTGTGGAAAGGTAGATTGTATCCACAAGTCAATATCTGTGAAGCAATTTAAAGGTCACTTTAACAAGTCCAGTAAGAGTGAGCATTAGTGATTCTGCAAAGAAAACAGACATTGCAAGATCAACCAGAGTGTTCTGAAAGTAACTGCTATTCTTTCTTCTCTGTGGTCCTGAACAACTCCATCCTCATCATATCTGATCACCTTCCAGCAGCATAGTAAGGAATGCGGCTACATGCATTTCATCCCGTGAATTTGTTTATTTTCTTCAAAATTGCTATTATGTGATCTTACTCTGTCTAAAATCAACAAAACCATGGCCATTTAATGCAACTTAATACTTATACACAGAGGGCTATCAATACTGTAAATCCCAAAACAACTTCACATATTTATTAGACATTTTAAAAATGTGTCTGAACAAACCTGACATTTTTCAAGAGTAGAGTTTTTTGTGGTTTATGATGTGAGGTTTGTTCCTTTGAACTGAACAACCCCTCACTTTAGCCATAGGAAAAGACATTGGAATGATAATATAGCCTTTGCTTTAATCCTTTACACAATAAATGTTCAAAAGTCTTACTTATAGTCATCCTCTTAAATGCAGTTGGTACTTCTGACAGTGACACCTAGACTGAAAGTTTCTGCAAGCATAGTTGCATAAATATTAATTACTAATATTACTCTAATTGCTCAGCTTTTATATAGCCTCTGGTTTCCAGAAAGAGTAAGAAATGTGACACATGATCAGGACTGCAAGTATTTTTTCAGTGTTGGATTAGCATCATCTCAAAACCAGAGAGAACAAAGCTACCAGGTATGTGGAACATTAATCACATCACTTGTAATTAGTACTACAATACAGAAATAAAAAGACAAAATGAGGCCATAAGAAATTAGTCTAATTCAACTAAAATTTACCAGAAATACTGTAAGAGGTAAGATTAAAATTACACTTTTTTTTAAAAAAATGGATAGAAGGATGGGTAGAGAAAGCCTGTCTGGCCAGATCAACAGAATAAGAATGCTTGAGAAAAACAACCATGACAGGTGGGAAAACTGCAATATGTGTGATTCAACTATGTTATGATAACACCAACACAGAGGTATCAGAGGGCAGTGCAAAAAGCAGCAATTAATACCCATGAAATACACAGTGAATTTTAACTCATGCTGTCCTTCTGTTATGGGCCTTAGAAATTACAAGGCCAGTAACAGGGCAAAGCACTGAAACAGGGACCTGGGACTGCTAATCAGTGAGATGGATGTAAAAGAATCAAGTTTGTCCTCAGAAGGGAAAGTTTGAACACCTGCAGAACAACAATTTGAAGGATCTCCCTGAGATGCAAATCTATTGCCTATTCCAACACCAAGATATGTCCCCCACTCAGCATAGCAACAATGAATATGCTACAAAATGTCACTCATGGCACAGTCCAACAGCAAGCAAACACCTGGGAGAGAATTGCACTGTACAAAACCAACTCATGGCTGCAGATGTTCAAGATGACAACAAAAATAAACAAAACAGAGATAAGAAAATAACCATCACAAATCAAACATCATGCGCATATCTTCTGTCATCTGCTCTTTGCTCCTACCTTTGTCAAACATTCTGCTTGTCACTTTTTCACTCTTTTTAAGCTGACAGGCCTGCTGCTGACAAGTAGTTGAAGGGAGCCACCTAAAAAAATCTGAGCTCTGGCACATCTAGAAGAAAATTATTTTATCCTGAAGAGTTCATTTATAAATTCTCAACCATTTTATTTCTCACCACTGCTTATTTTGATATGTGCTTTCCTGTATGATCAGGCAGGTTCTCAGTTTAATTTATATATGTCAAGTCAATAATTAGGGACCACAATTACAAAAGAAAGAATTCACTTCAACAGGTGGGTCGTTTTTGAACTTCTCGCTAGGGCATACACATCCTGAGTATTCCTACACAGTGATCTTAACCTCAGCAAGTCCAGTTATACCCAGGCATGTGAACTGGGAACAGATTTTTCAAAGCACAAGAGAACAAACCTTTCAGGTTCTCAAATAGTTCACAACCTGATCTCTGCAAATGTATTCCTATGAATGAATGTTATCTCAATGCATATAAATAAATTTCAACTTAAAGAGAGATTGCAAAGCTGACTGTTTGCTCTGCATTGTTTGTTGTACTTCATTAGTCACCTAAACCCCATGCATCTGAGCACAGTTTGCAGCTGCTACTCCCTTGTGCCATTCCCTGGAAAGTGGTGAGCATTCCCAGCCACACACAACAAGCAGACAGGGCTTAGGATAAGCAACTGAGCAAGGTTGTTCTCTGAAGGCCAGGGATATGGAATCAGGAATAAAACCAATTTCTTTTGCTAGTATGAGACCATCTTTTTCCTCCCTGAGATGTAAAGGTTTAATTTCCAACAAAAGTCTGGCTTTTCATTATTTAGACTCTGAGTCAAGAAAGCCCCAAAGTTTACTGAGCAACAGTGGGATGGTATCCTTTAACATCTGGCTAAATCAGGGCTTCTGTGTCTATATTGTAACGCAGCTTTTATCAAAGGAATTAAAAATAAAATCCCCACAAGTAAAAGAGATCTTTTCTTCACTTGTGGCTTATTGGTTTTCAGCAGATAACCGCTGGGTTCCAGTACTAATTTAAAAGAAAAAAGGCTAAGATACAATCAGCGTAAAAGCAATTAGCCAAATTATTTAATGGATTAACGTAAATTACATTGTTTAATTACAAGATCAAACAAAATAATGCTGGTTTCAATTGGAACAATTCAAACCAGTAGTTAAGGAAGAAAGCCAACTGATTTTTTGAATGCTGCCATCCAACTCTTTCCCAGATAGGTTAAATTAACTACATGAAGACATAAACATTTACGGTAATGGCAAGTCGCTATATAAATACTCTCAAATACAATTTTTAGCTATTCAGTAATTTGGATTTTACTACCAAAACTTGAAATAATCATAATAAGGTGCATAGAGAGGTGGGGGGCAAAAGAGAGGCGGGGAAACAGGTAATCCCCTATCAGAACCAGATATTGTCTGGTTCCTGCACAGACGGTCCTCGCCATGAAGAAGCTTTTATGCCACTTAGCTTTAAAACTCTACGTTACTGCTGGACTTGTAACCAGCCCACCTCACTGACCTTTTCTCCTGCACTTCTTTCCCCACACTGCACTGTCCTCCTCATGGGCCTTTTACACAGCATTTTCAGGTATTGTCCACCAGGTGTGATATCTCCATCTCTAACTCTTTGTCTTAACCATCCCTGTGTATGTTCTTCTCCAGTTTCTGTATCAATTAATGTCCCCTCACCCTGATCTGCTCTTATTACAGAGGCACTTAACTCTGTAATTGTGCTATACAGTGTGTCTCTTTGCATGAAAAATGCTACAAACTGAGGTCTTTCATCAAGGCTATGCTTCATGAGGGAAATATCAATTTTTCTGCAGCTTAAACCAGCAAAGTCCAGCAAGAAGGTGCAGGTCCCTAGTTCATGTACCCCTGTGGCACTCCAGGGGTCCAGACAACACTTTTGCTGCCAAATACCACTCCAGGTGAGTGACCTGCTTCTTCTTGCCTATATCCATACTCCCTTTCCTGCTGTAGGTCTGCACACCACTTCTCCTGCCTGAATGGGACCATCACCAGCCCCACACAACCTGTGTGCAGCCCAGCTTCTCTCCCAGGACACCTGGAGCAGCTGCAGCGATGAGAAGGAGCAAGGCCCCAGCTGGGGTTCAGGGCTCTTCCCTGCTCCCCCTCTCACCAAGGACTGTCTCTGCCCTCTAAGCAAAAGTACTGCCAGAGCCATCTAAACCCAAGCCACAGAAGCCTCATGAGGAGCGTGACTCTGCCTGCACCCAGAACAAGGGATTCTGCCTTTAGGCTGTGCAGAAGGAAGCACCTGACTGTTTGATTAGTATTTTGTGTGCTGCTTTGAAGTGCTCTGCAGAGCCCGGGTCCTTGGCCCAGCACAGCTTGCTTCCTACCCTTTCAACATTACAGCACTGGTTGTTCCATCACAACCTGTCCTCCTACCCATTAACTAGGGATGCAAAAGAAATCCCAGTGCAACCCAGGCTAAAAATGAACGTGCCCATGATAAGAAGAAGCTTAAATCATTACCTGCCTAATGCATTTGTAGAGAAGAACAACTGTAGGACATGAAGTATTACACATACATAACGAGCAGCATGACCTTCACTGTGGTCCTACTTGTTGAAATTAAGGATACCATCTCAGAAATCTCACTTCTTCTGCCCCAACAAACTTCCAGAACAGGAGACAAAATAAAATGTGGGACAAGGAAGAAGGAGAGCAAAGAGCTGCTGTGGCCAAGCTGATGGAGGCCACCAGATCTGGGTCCAGGGCTCTGACAGCCAGCACCCAACTGTTTGACACTGATGTCACAAAGCACACAGGCTTAACAAGTTGGATTTCCCTCTGCAGATAACAGCAACCCAGATAAAAATGTAACTAACTCACTATTGAGGATTTTTGTTCACCAAGATGTAACAAAATGCCAAAGACCACATTTTGTTGAGAGCTGGAGTTCTGGCCACAGATTAACAAGGACCATTGAGGGCCCTATAGGCAGAAAAATTATTTGCAATATATCAAAAGAGAGCTCTATGCTGGGGAGGCAATGGGGAAATAAACACACACATACAGTGTAATTACAGTAATTCCTTCTTGCATGGGACAATATTTTCACTCATTGCTTCCAGCCCAGAAGTAAAGGACAGTTTCCACTGCAGTGAAAATGGAAAGCAACAGAAGTGGGTCTACACAGATGCTTATTTTTGTGCCATGCTCAACTCAAAATGGGCAGGACTTACTGGATCTGATACATTCACTGTAAACCCTTTGCTGCTAAACTCGGAGAAAATGATATCTAGAGTAGGTATGTTCCAAATATTTCATCATGATATATCACTATGGATCCTGTTTTTGCTGGTACTTCTTATTTCAGCTTCCTATCAAAGCTGAGTGTTATACCACTATCAAAGGTATAGCGGCATGGTGTTCTCTTACATCTGCAGTGCAGTTACCTGAGCCAACAGCAAGGGAGCTTGTTCCACATATCAGAAACAACACAACATTAGTATAGACCTCTACTCCTCTAGTTTAAATTCACCCCCTCCCGTAACTCAGGAATAGCTCTGAGGAAAGGCAACTCTACAGTAGACAGTCAAGCCAGCTCATTTATTCTTAGCTTCATCATTCTCTAGGCTGCAGTACACCATGGATGGTGCAGACCTTCATCACACACAGAAACAACCTCATCTTGTCTAGTATGCACATAACTGCACTGGGGAATGCTTGGAGCATACAGCTTAAGGTTTCTTTCTGTTATAATGACATTGATAAATGAGTTTACTGTAAATAAAGTTTCCTTTATGTATCTAGTTTCCTTAAGTATTCATTCATCTGGAGTGACTTGTGTTTCATACATCAAGAATTCCTTATTTTAAAAAATGCCAAGAACAATGATTCAGTATCTGACATTTCATCACTGTCATACTTCAGTGTTATGATCTGCTGTTAGCAAATGCATTAGTCCATTTATATTTTATATTCTACTTCTCCTAAAGGTTTTAAAGATATTTTGGTAACACTGTCCCTTCATAGATGGTATTGCTTGAGAGAGAAAACATTTCTAATATGATCAAGAGTTACAGAATAGGCTATCTGTAGCAGAACCTATTGTATTAACAAGACAAGATTTGTTTTAAGTTCAATGGAGAAAAGACACCTTTGAATTTGAGAAGTTAAAGGGTGTTGCATTACCTAGGCACAATAGGGTAAGTTAATGATGAAGTTTCAGTTTTAACTTGGAAACTGCTGGGTTTTGTAGGCTTCAGCCTGTCACTAATAGGTATATTTTAACGAGATACATGGGGATTTAGGGGAACAACTCCCATTATCGTTAATGGGATTCACACAGCTAAATCCCTGTGCTGGAAATGTTTCTTGTAATATGTCTTTAATATACCCTCTGTGTGTGTGCACACACATGTATGTGTGTGTGTAGTTAATGCTTAAATGTATAAATAGGAACATTAGACTTCCAAGTGTTACTGTTTCATTCCATGGTGTATAACTAAAGTGGAAGCAAAATACAAGTCCTGAAAGTGTGATTTTTTGACAGCAATGGGTAAACCTGCTCTGAATGTTTGGCAGGAACAGGGACATCACATCAATCATACACCTGTGGTCTCACAGGAGTGAGGTCTGCATCCCTCCTGCACTTTGCTGTGTATTAAGGCAGGGTGACTTTTGTACAGTCACTCTTGTTCTTCCAACAGGATCCCAGGCAGAGGAAGGCTATTGAAAATCTAGTCAGTGATACCTGGGAGCAGTGTGCATTGAAGTGGAGAGGAAATCTGGGCAATGGCTGTGTCCTGCTGATCTGCTGCTGAGCAGCTGTGGGCTCCTTGGCTAGCGACCAATGTGGAACCTGGATTGCTCTGGGAGAAACCTGAGCCTGTGCCCTGCAGAGCTGGTTTACCTGCACATGGCTACTACAGCAGCAGCAAATGAATTGCAACAGCTCTCTAAAGAGTTTTCTGAATAAAAGAGAGTTTAATTTTAGAAACATGAAGTACTCTCATATTATTACCCACCAGGTGGTAGGCGATACATGCAGGAAGCAGTCAGCCTAAAAGGGACGCCACAAGAAAAGAAGCATGATTATCTGAGGGGCCAAGCAGCACCTTGAAACAGAGCAAACACATTGCATCAAAAGGAGTGGCCACCAGGATGCTGGATTTTCAGAAGTACACCTGAGGGCACAGCAGAGCTGAGACTTGAATCGGTACAGAGAGCTGAACATTGAGGGATGAAAAGAAAAACAGAAAGTTAAAACTTTTTTTTCCTTTACCATTTAATCAGTGAAAAAGAATTAGGAGTAAGTCAAACTCAGGTGTCAAAAATAACATCTAAAAAGTTGGAACATCAGATAGAGGTATTTGATGAGAAGCATCAACCAAAACAGAATGAAACTTTGCAGAGGGAATAGGGCTTATGGGTGGGGAAAAAAAGTGAGCAGAAATTTTATAGTCATAGCTGAAAGCAGTGGCATGCACATGTAAAGATTCACAGGAAAAAGAAGTGTCTTCCAGTGGAAGCATGCCTCCACACAAAAAGGACAGCTGAACAAGCCCCCCAACTTTGGAAAGCAATGACAGGTACTAGAGTATGAGGAGGATGTACTTTCTAGAAAAGGTAAGAGCCAATAAATAAAGGTTTCATACCACAGAAACATGAAAGGCAAAAGAAAAACAATATATGTCCATAGTGAAGGTGGAAAAGATAACTCTTTGTCCCAGTGACAGAGATATCCAAGAAAGAATATGCAAATGAACATGCACTGATTATGGTTACAGAGATTTCTAGTGATAATTAAGACATGTACTGAGGTCTGGAGCCCATTAAAAAAAAAAACAAACAAAAAAACCCTAAAGGGCTATGTGCCCTGAAGATGAGGCTATTGCCCATGCTGCTGGCCTATTTGTGACTATTACATGATCAGTGACCAACTTGCTTTCATCTGTATGAGACAAGTGGTAATTTAACTCCTGAAGCACTGGTAGGCATCAGTCTTAAGACTAAACAATGGAGTCATGGAAGAATATTCACTTACATACAGAGGAGTCAAAGAAAATAAACAGTATTTCTGGTTTAGAGTGGCTTCTGTCCCACTGTGAACATGGGGCTAATCAAACAATGACTAGGCTGAAACACATGAAAGACATTTGGTCATTTTTAGAGAGATTCACCTCTCAGGCACTCTGAACACCTCTCTGAAGCAGGTACTCTTTTGTTATCTCCAGAGAATTTTAAATGTAAATTGAATCTAGACTAAGAGAAGGTTTTTATCACTATTTGTGGAGCAACTAGCTCAGGCACCTGTTCTGACAGATGCTTCTGAGCATTGGTGTGGTACAAAAAAGTAAAAAAAGAAAATGTTTTAACATAAACCAGGTACCTACTGCCCTAAAAGTTTGCCATTATCCCTCCAATTTGTCTTGTTTTTAATGTTGAAAGTGAGAAAGGGTCATTCATTGTGGCTGTAAACCCAGCAGAGCAGGACTCAAGCCTAGACCTGCCATAACACCTATGCAAGTGACCCACCTTCTGGGATAAAATATTCCCACTTCACCATTGGTGCTCTCCTATTCTGCATAATTTATTAAATATGAACTGAGTAAGAAAAGAAGTTACTCTACAGCCTGATGGTTAGGGCAGTGACACAGAAAGAAACACTTTAACTTCCTGACTCAAACACAGCCATTTAACCTGCAGCTCCTGGGCTGACTGGCTGTGTTGGCCAGAGCCTGTCCTGTGGCAGCAGCAACTGCTACAGGACCTCGTTAGTGCCAGCTGCCAATGATCCCAACAATTACTGCAACGACAAATGTTCTCCAGCAGCCTGAATTTATTTTGATGATGCATGCAGTTAGTACAAAGTATAAAGTTTACAAAATGGATTCAGACCTGTCTAAAGCTATCATCAAAGTGAAAGTATTTTGACCCTTCAAAGTAAAAAAGATTCCCTCTTATTTTACTTCACTGGTTCCTTCTGCAAACTTCAGTTTTGATTTGAATGCCATATTCATTTTGATAACAGATCACTCTTCTACTTCCATATCTCACTGCCAAATGGGACTCACCTGTTATCTCTGATTGCAGGCAATTCGAACTTAAAGCAAGCCTGTCTATCACCTACTGTATTAACAGCTGATTAATTAGGGCTACAGGGATCCTGTGGAGAGCTTTATCTGAAGAGCGGCTCAACCATTAGTAGAAGAAACTTCCTTGTACACTCCTAGCTCAGATAACAAAGTAAGATAATAGTTCACAATCCTCCTCCAGCTAACACAAATAGAGGCACTCCCTCTTATCCTAACACATGAGTCAAACCAATCTTCATGATATAGTACTATAGCTCAGAATTCTCCAATGTTTCTCAAAATGAATATCAGACAACATGACATATTGTTAACCAAAGTGTTACTAACAAGGATAAATTACCTCTCTTCCTTTCCCCTCCTATCTTTTTATTCTCTCTTCTTTTTTTCTTTTCCTTCTTTTTAATTTACATTGAAAGTAGCAAGTTCCTAAAGAAATATGAGGGTGGTCCTGTTCCCATTTTGGGCTACCATTACCAAATAATGAATTCTGTCTTTGCCTTGCAAATACATTAACTCGCTCCTTAGTATTCTTTCAGATGATCATTGGTGATCTAGAGCATAATTCACTATTTTTTCAGTGTTTGTTCCTATAAATTTGTTTTATCTACATTTCTGCTTCCCACCCATGAATTGTCCTTATATTTTCCTATGAATTTGGAATCCAGCTAAGGCAGGTCCATACATCCAATGCATCGATATGCAGAGCTCAGTTGTGCAAGGCAGTGTAATGCTCTTGAAGGCAAAACATTGATTAAACAAATTAATGTGAAGAAATGCCTGTCAAGCATGAATGAAACACTGGATCAGTGGCAACATGCATCTCAGGAATTCTTTAAATCCTTGGCTTCCAGAAGGTGGCTGCCCTAAAAATCCACTACTAGCAAGCCTCACTGAAGGCAATTATCTGGGAAAATGACCATTTTAAAGTGAGTGTCAAAACAGACCCATAAACCCATACAGACTCAACATCCTGCTGCTGCCTATAGGGGCTTTAATTGCAGTTAAAAAACCAAACAAATGAAACATCAAAAAAACCCACCCCTGATTTCTTGCCCCATCCAAAAAAACCCAACCCAATAAAATCTCATTGGCCATGGCCACAAAATCATCTCTCATTATCTCGTTTTCAGTCAAGAATTCACTGTGGGTTTTTTTATGGTACATTTCCAAATTCCATTTGGATTGGCTGGATTTCAAATGGCTGAAACAACGTGATGTTTCTTCGGGATGCAGTCTCATTTAACTGAATCAACCCAATGCACTTACAGATGTTACTCATTCTCTAGGTAGGTAGGCTGGTATTTTGCAGACTTTTGAGGGCAAGAGAAGGCATCAAAAGACTTGAAGACATTGCCACCTTCACTCAAAAATTTAGAGATTAATATATCATTAAATCTTTACCATTGGGAAGATATTGCTATGTCATAAGGAAAAGACAGTCAAGGAGTGTACTTCCTGCAGAAGTCACCTTTACAGAAGAGAAGGAATGAATGCATCCATATCCTTGATAAGACATTTACATTTTTGAAAGTACTGCATACTGAATGCCAGGACTTTTGATCTATGTCATACATATTTTACCAATTAAATGAATGCCACATTAATCTTTTCTAAACAGCCTTGCAATATCCATCTGTTTGAACGATTTCTCAAGAAGAAGATTAGAGATTTTAATGCCTGATTCACATATGTTACTGAAGGCATTAAACCTGGCAAGTTGAAGCAAGTGTAGAATTGCCAGTCAGCCTGAAGGAAGGAGGCTGGTTCAGACCTCATTCTCAGAGGCCCAATAACACCACCACTGTGATTCACTTGTTACTTTCACAAACACAGGTTTATTTTTTTCTCACACACAAAAATGATGAATAAAGCACCAGCAAAACTCGAATTCCAGAGAATTTACTTTCTGCCTAAGATGCCAGCCAGGTGTTTCCCACAGTTAGGCACCCCTGGCCCAGAGGTGCTCAGCAGGGAGCAGCACACTCACAGGGTGCTGGGCAGCATTTAAATTACTGCTTCTGCACGTGGGCCCAAATCCTGTCCTCATGGATCAACACAGCCTTAACCTGGATCATCCCTCAAAATGTGCAATCTGATTGAAATCATATCAGATAAAATATGTGACCCTTATATACCTCAGTGAAACGTAGAGGTTCAGCAGGACAAAAATGCAATTCCTTTGTCTTTTTCAAGGGAAAAGGCCTTGCATATATTTTAGTGCTTTGGAATACTCCTTTTGGCAGAATCTGTGCCAGGACTAATGACATATAGCATCTTTCCTAGATTTGCAAGTTGAAAAGACCATGAGAAGACCCCTTTCATTACAGCATAATAGCATGCCTGCAACAGTTCAATGGCTGTAATGAAACATGACAACCCAGGTCTGCTTCCAGTGATGTTTCCAGTCAGAGTCAGAATTGCACACTTTGGAATATGTATCAAGTCACACCTGAATTCAAAATTCCTGTATATTTGGGGTGAGGGGGATAATCCTAATTTTCATATTTTGTAATGATCAGCCATTTTCAAAACAACAGTTTCCACAAAAAGTTGTAAATGGTTACTTGCTCTAAAATAAACTTTTTTTTTCTTATTTTCTTGGGCTACTTAAAAACATTTTTCTGAGGCCTGGCCCTGTAATCTGTGGCAGGGATCATTATACTTAAACAAAGAGCAGAACATGCAGTCACAGTCAAATAAAAAGATTAAAAAAAGCAGTATGCACATGTCTCCTGTCCAACTGGAGAGAATCTGAGTTCAAATCTGGCTGCTGAAACCTGTATTTAGGTGTGCTTCTTATGCATGCAAAATGCAAATATTTGCAGTGTACTGCAGTTTAATAGTTTACACATGTATCAAAAACCAATATGCAAATCAGGATCCTCTTCTCAGCATCCTAAATTTAAATCCTCCTCATTTGACTGGCACAGCTTACATGGTTTTACAATACTTTCTTTATACCAGCCAAGGCTTCTGACTACGAGTGACCAGTTTGTTTTACATTGAAACACTTGCCTTGATATTTAAATATAGTGACCCAGGTCAACCAAAAGTCACAAAATTTTCCTACTGCTCTTAAGATCTACAATGACAGATTCTCTTTGGTTAATGTCTGCTTGGAAACTAAAATGGTGAAAAATTTACTGTTTCCATTAAATGAAAGCTCAGACTGTCATGTTAAGACATGACTCCAGAAGTTATGACTTGAAGAAAAACATTAAATATTTCTATAAACTCAGAGAGAAAAATACCAGCAGCTGATGGCACTGACTGTGCACCCACTGGTGCACTTGTACAGGCAAAAATGCATCTCAAGTCTCACGCAGACATATAAGATAAATCCTGCAGGATCAGAGCAAGGTTGTACGTGATGAAAGACAAAGCAAATTCCTTCAGCTTGGCTCCCAAAACACTGGGTTGGAGCCCAGACTTTGATGCTTCCTGGTTAAGAAGTGAAAATGCTGAACAAACAAACAAACAAGCCCCCTATAGATTAGCAGGACTGCTGTAAGTTCACACATTTCAAATTGCTTGTAAGCGACGGGGTTCTTCCATGTTCCAAGCAAACTGTACACACAGAGTGGACAGAGTCCAAATTCACCCACTTGCCAGCCTTCATCTTCACTGTTAACTTTAATTAACAAAACAAAGGCTTCATCTAGTATTTCTCAAAACTTGATTTTTCTTTTAAAAAAAAATCTCTTTGTCCTCATTTTTTCCTCTCTCCACTCAAACCTTCTTAATACTCCTGTGGTGGCACTAATAGGATTCCATTATCTGACACATAGTGAGTCATCACAAAGAAACAGAAAACCTTGCTTCCCTATGCAGGAGTCAAGTACCTGCTCCTTTGTAAGGTCTCAGCAAAAAGGTCTCTGTTCAACTTAATTCCTTCTCTTTACTGTCATGTTATAAAAATAGGGGCGCTTGAAAATGAGTATATAAATACAGGGTGCACAAGCAGTCAACAAAGTCACATAAACAGAAAAGATAGAACTGGTTGCATTTTTCATTGCAAAGTCCGCACCAGTGGGTCAAAGGTTCAAGGGCTATAGTAATTTTTGGAAACTTTCTGGCATGTACTTTGATATTGTCCTCGGCCTGGATCTGTGATTTGGCTATAAAAAGATGAGGACCTTGGACAATTTGGCTTTGCACTTACGCTGTAAAATGTACTTAAAGCTGAACATGGAAAGTGAAATTAAGCAAGAATTATTCAATTTAGAAATAACTTGTATAAACCCATTGAAACGCAAGCTCTGGAAAATGCAAACAAAGTACCTATCATTTTAACCATTATTGTACTAATAGGGTCAAATTCTAATCTCAGTGGCCTGGGTCCATCGGCTTTGATCTTTTAAAGGATTGTACACATCTGCCTAAGAATGGCCTCAATAATTATATGTTAGCTGTGAGCAAAATCAGTCACAGTGAAAACAAACACCTGTGCTGTTCTCAATTCATGGCTCACATATTCAAATGTATTTTACATCTTTTCCTTTGGATTCTAAACTTCCTGCAAATTTGGAGTGATAGTGCTGAAGACAATGGGGATTTCTATTGTTGTAATGAAGGACAGAGTCTGTCCACAGAGATATATTTTTAATGAAATCTTCAAACAGTCATTTTAAGTGAATTTCACAATGTCTTTACTAAAAAATGAGCTGTTCACTAACTGAAAGTAACAACCAAAAGGAAAAGTTAAGGGATAAAAAAAAGGTTGAAACTGTAGGGACTGGGATATTTAATCATTGATAGCACTGACTGAATAGTAAAGAGGCTCAAAAGAAGGTGTATGTGAATGGAGATGTCAGATTAGCTTTCCTACTGGTCGGGATTTCAATAACTGACAGTAGATAAGATACAATTAGTATTCATATATTGAGGCCAGAGATTTGGAACCAGTTTTCAAAGTATTGTCTAGCCTTGAAAAAGTATGAGCTGGTTTATTAAATTTTTAAAAAATATGTATTTTAACAAAATGCACTTTGCTTCACAGGAGACGGGAAAGTGCTGGATGATTGTCTTAATGTTTCTAACACCAGAAAACCAGCTGAGAAGAAATGATTTTTGAGAGTCCTGGAAACTGCACGACTGATCTATCAAGACTTCCACTGTACTTGAAAGGTCCATGGGTCACAACCGCAGGAAGTCACATTTTGAGACCCAGCTATGAAGTTATTCGAATGGCCCGAAGATACATCCCACATCAAATGGCTGACCTCCTGCACTTGCATACTGCAGGTCAGCTTACATTTTTTAGCCAGAGGCCCTTGCTGATTCCCTTTCATAATACCCTGGAACAAAGAAACGCACTCTCAGCTTTCTGGGAAGTCTCCCTGGGTTACCTAGAACTCAGCATGGCAGAACCGAGCACGGCAGCTCTTGCAAACAAGTGCATCCCTTTCAAACGGAGGCAGTACCAGGGTGCATGCAAATGCTGCTTCCCAGCACTTTAGAGGCCGCTCAAAGCAATTTCTCCAAGTGGAAATTCTGACTGCCTTTAAAAACTTTTGTCCCAAATTCTGCATCGCAAAAGCACTTCAGATTATTTAGCTTTGAAGAAGTAAAATGGTGACCTGCAAAAATACTTTCCTGAAAAGCTCTCAAGTCACCGTTTAGTCCCTTGCAGGAGGTCTAAAATGGTCTTATCAGCAGAACTTGCAGTAACACAGCCAGCTCTCTATAGATGAACAACCCAATTTGTAAAATTTCTGATTAACCAGAAAACTCTGCCACTAAATGTTGTATGCACCACAGAGTAAATCGATTAGAAGCAATTAGTGAAATGTTAGTGTTTCATTTACTTTTCAAATTTCTTTGGTCTCTTCAGAAATGTTCACTACTGTGAAAAATGATACTGAAGGATTATGCAACATATATTTGATGAAAAACTATAGAATTTAAAAAAAAAAAAATCTGTGGAACCACGAATGCAACCTTCCATTTGTGTGCTATATCACTGCTGTATCACTGTTTTAGCTACATTAATATGTGGGACAACATTCTCCAATCTAACATCCATATAATTGAATACTTGCAGAGCATTGGATTCTACAACATACGAAAATATCATGAGTGGTTTAAAGCAGTCATTGAAATTATTATTAATTTATACTACTCATTAGTGTTCTTCCGTATTTATTTCAGTCTACATTAAACAATTAATTTTTTGCCTCTAAAATTAAAATATAATAACTTATGTGATTCTGTTAACTGCTGAGAACAGAACAGCAAAATGTATCCTGAAATACAGAAAATATGAATACTTAAAGACTGTGTACCCAAAGCTTTCTAAAGTCCACAGCCTGGTTGATTTTTTTTTTTTTTTAATAGCAAGAATAAATGTTAGGTTTTTTCCCTATTTTTTTCTTTGTTTGGAATGAAATTATGTGGTCTGTATCTAATATATCGAAGCTTCACAGTTTAGTATTCACATTTTAGGGCCATCTACTCTCCTGCCTGAGTCAGACTTAAAGAAAAAGAAATGTAAATAATAAGAGGGAGGGATTTATCTATAGAGGCACTATCAAAAAGTAAAACAAAAAAGAAAATAAAAGCAACCAAGAAAGACACAAATCCAAAAGACCAGAGAACCTGTAAATACTAAATTAACATTCAGACAAAACTGGTTTTAGGGCATAAAAACACTGTCTCATAAAGAGAAACAAAATCAATACACAAGAAAATTATTTGTATTTAATTTTAACTTCATCTGTTCTGCATGAAAATCAGGTCTGTTGCTACAGAATTACAAAGACACTACAGCACGAAAAAGCTTGGCTTTTCTCTATTTCATATAAATGGACTGATATGAAGATAAATTGTATTTTCTGTGAGTTTATTACATTTATTTTTCTCTTACATAGGGCACTTATGAACAAACTGAATTTGTCTCTTCTGGCTCTTAGAAAGGACACTGAGATACAGTGAAAGTACCACTCCTGAAGCACAGACATTTGTAAATGGGCTCTCTCCTATCCCCCTGGAAAACTTCTAGGTTCACTTTTCAAATGTAATTTTTTTCAGTTTGGGATTTTTTTTGTTTTTTTTTTTTTTTTTTTTAATTTTCTCCAAACATAAGTCAAAAAAGTTGTTGCAGTTCACTTTATAAGAGCCTAAGGTCCCTGGGCTGCTTTGAGCCTCAGGGACCCCAGAGCCCTTTCACAAAGGATATGGCAGCTGATTTCAGAGATTTCATCCCACTCTGAAGCACATCATCTCAACAATGAAAAAGCACCAACTTCCATGACAGCACAGTAAAGCCCAAGACAGGACCCTCAGGTTCCCAGTAAGAAAAGACACTTGCCAAATACAGAGAAGTTAAAGAAACCCTGCAAGCTGAGTCCAAGCATTGGGAAGAGTTTTCAGTTCAAGTCATTGACCCATCGACATCACTTGTTTGGAAAGCATTTTCCAAATGCTGCCTGAAAATATCGGGTTTTTATCATCAAAGGCTCAAATCCCATGAAAACAATTACTTAGAGAAAAGGTCACAAATGTGCAGCTTTAGTGAAAGTAACACTGGTGGCACTGTGGTGCTGCTTGTAAACACCTTGTCCCTGAGGAGAGACTGCACCAGGCAGCTCCCAGCCAAAGCAGTGCACTTCTGCCACAGAGACATCCTCCAGTGAGCATCCAGCAAGTCCCACCACTGGAAGCTGCTCGCAAATATCAAACGAGAAAATTTTTCCTGGTTATTTCAAGCTGTAAAAAGAAAAAAAAAAGAACAAAAATCGGCCTGTACTCAAATCTATACTCACACCTAGGAAAAATAAGGATTGAAAAGAACTCTCTGTATGTGTGTACACACACACGTTAGCTATTAAAAATATGGGTGTGCTTAGCAGCTGAATAGACCTCTTCTATTTGGAGTATTTTTTAAATACAATTCCCAAAGCTTAGTCCACATCATTAATGCCGTGAAAAGTGAGGCTACTGTGTGGCTTCAAAGCATAATCTTTTTTCAGAAGAGTAGACATCTGCCGCATTCATTTTACTGCAGAGGTTTTTATAGAAAGAAATTAAATAGGAGAGAGGCATGTAGGGGGAAGGGGTTTTTTTAATGTAGAGGAAAGAGTTCTGCCCTCACGTTAACATAATAGGCATCAGTAAAAGAGCACTGGGACAAGCAAGCTGGGCTTTGCTCTCCACTTTGGTGGGTCAGATGGGTGGGTCAGGAGAGTCATTTAGGTGCTGTGGCCAGGCTGCAGCCCTGGGAACCACCACTCTGCTCCTCTCCTGCAGTGCCTCTGTGCCTGAAAAGTCTGGTTTAGACAAAGCCATTAACCCAAAACATTTTTATTAACTAGTTTCATATGGGGATAAGGGGACCTGGGAGCAATTGAATGCATAGGGAGCCTGGTGATCTGAGGTAACCAAGAGATTGCACAGAGCTGCAACTTTTTTATCTCCTTCCCCAACAACCAGGACAAGGCACACGACTTGAGCTGCAGTCTTCTCATCTTCCTTTTCTCATTGACCCCTAGTTAGACCCTGAGTCATTCAGGGCAGCCTGTTCACCATCCCACAGCTGGAGGAGGGCTCAGCTGGGTGCCCCATTGCAGCCACACCAGCTCTGTAACAGTAAGGGCAGCGTTAGGGCCTCCTCCTTCTACCCTGCTGCCATAAGGCACCTCCTGTCGATGTTACCAGGATTTAAATGCTTAGGATGTAGCTGTTACTTAGCCAAGGCAGATATATTCTTATCAAAGTATCTGAGCTACTGTGCTCAGAGCCACTGACAGACTTCCATTGTTCTGCTGATTACAAACTGACATGCAGGAGGGAAAACACTGCAGCTGTCCGTGCATGAAAGGGAATTTTCTCAGGGATACACCAACAGGACATCCTTCCACTGCTTTTCCCCCACACATCATTTGTTACTCAGCTCTATTGCACAAGTCTGCTGTAGTTAGGGTTTCCAAAAACAACATTCCAGAAGACTGCATCATCCTGGACTAGAAAGCAAAAATAATTAAAAAGAAAGCAAAAATTAATGCATGGTTTTTCTGAACCCTAAAATTCAATGTATGTATACAAGAAGGTGGTGATTATTGATTTCAGAGTCATATAATATTATCAAATGTGAAAAGGTAGAACCAAGGTTGCTTTTCAGGAAAGGAAAGGTACTGCAGACCAGGAGAGGATGGGTTGCTCTCCATGACTGGGCAGCCCTGCCAGAAAACAACAGCAGCTGCAGTAAGGAAAGGAACACCCTAAACCTTTGTGAACAGAACCTGATGGGATGAGACCAGCAAAGTACTAACCCTGATTGTTGTGGAGCGTCCACTACCACATGGCTTCCAGAGTGTATGGATAAGCAGCAGCCAGGAACAACATGAATACATTTGCCTCCTTTGAGGCTGATGGACAAACCAGATGTCTTCAACACAATAAAGCTGCTACTCCACATCATCACACCTTAGATTCCCACTATTGCTTTCTATCAGGTACCACATCCGAGACTCCCCAGGCTCATAGACACACTGTTAACCTTGAGAAATTTAACCTGTTGCAGCCAGCTGGGTCTCAGGGGAAGCAAGATACAAAGTTTTAATTGCTTTAAATGTTTTGATGTTAGCAAGACATGTTTTAAAATAACTCTTTCCAGGAGAAAGATAATTGCCAGTATGCTGTGACTATGATTTCTGTACCAAAAAAATAAAAACCCAACAACAATCCCTTGGATTATTTTGCCTACTTGAGAACAAGTTGTAGCTCAAGCATTTACCTCACAGTAGATGATGTAATTTCTCTTATATCAACAATAAGATGCTGAGATTCAAAGTCAGCTACAACTTGATTGATAATGTTTGAAAGGCACAAAACTGACAGTGAAAATACTCTGAGTTCAGAAAGCTGAGGTAGAGAACAATAAGCAGAAAAAAAATAGGAAAAATTGAGCTGCACAAAAAGTTACAATCACTGCTCTAGCTATAATACAGCAAAATGATAAGCTGAAGTATATCACTACTACAAAAATAGTACCTCCAGTTAAGAATTAACTCGAACTAATTTAATTTCTTGAATTAACTGATATTGCCCTCAAAAGAAAAAAAAAATGTGGAATATACTTTTATACCAGGTAAATTCTGAATTTCTTTGCCATCCTGCTTCCATAGTAAGGCTCAGATTTCCAGATCTTTTACTATGACTCTTAGAGACACATTTCCGAAGCAGCTGTGTGTTAGTTAAGTAGGATAAGACATACTGAAAAGTTGGTGCTCATTACATATTGAAATGACAAACTTTTGAAATAGAAAAAAAGGGATGTCGTTTTCTATTAGGACTCTCTCCAAGGAAGCACTAATATCCATTGATCTGCTTCATATCACTTTCTCTGTTAAAGACTAGAGCCTGCTCTAAAATAACATGCACCCCACATTTTACTCAAGCAACATGCCTTTAATTTTCATTTCAGTCTTTTGCATCAAAACAAAAACTGCATCTTATTGTAACTAATATAACTTATTTATACTTGATATCACTTGAAAAAGTGATGACACACCAACAGCTCAAGCATGAAGCATTTTTAATTCTTCAGATGAAGTGACAGATGATTATCAAATAACATTTCCCTAATATTTAAATAATAACTAAAAAACCAGTTGCTTTGAAAAAGTATATGAAACATAAAATAGAATTCTTTATCTTCTGTGGTTTGGAAGATACCTGGGGGGACAGGTCACAGAGTCACAGAAACTTGAGCAATCAGTCCATCCCTCTGTGTGAAACATTTTCTGTGATGCATTGCTCATTTCTTGCCAACACTCTTGCCAGTCACTGTTTTCATTATTTGCTTTGTGTTTACCCATCTCCTAACTCATTACTCTCCTTGACAAGCCCTTTCTTGCTCAATAATTTTCTTCCTCCCTTCTCTACCATCTACTAGTGTCAAAATTTTTCTAAACATACAGTAAGTTGAGTTTTAATTACTCAATTTGCTTTTCAAACATTTGCAGTTTACTCAGGTGTGCTGACACTAAAAATAAAAAAAAAAAAACACACACAAAATTCAAATATTTAGTACAGTAATTCTGAAATTAGGCATCATGACCCAAATGAGGCCACCCACAGGAAGAAAATGAAATGGAAAAAGATAAAAATTGGGGGAAAACCATCACTGCCAAGTAGGAAAACCTGGAAACTGCCCATGTACCATAATTTCCATGGCCAAAACACCCATATGCTCATTTTCAAGGTGTGCATTGCCTTTTTTTTTTCTTCAATCCTATTGTTTAACATTGTCCTGATAAAGCAAAAACATTTTCTCCAGGAAAACCCTAATGTCCTGACAGTTGGATCTAAAATGTTCTTCTGAGGCCTATACAAACTTTTGGCACATATTTCAGTTCTGTCAGGTCTCTCATGTATCTGAAAAGATTTTTTTTCAAGTTTGCTTATTGGTTACAAAATTTAGCAGTCATGCTGCTGCTTCAGCGGCATCGTGGTAAGAACAGACTGTGGGGTGTTGTTTTTGCAGAGAGGGACTGGGTGGGGAACAGATTTTGGTTAATAGAAGGATTTGGCTGGGAGCCTTTTGCTTTGGCATTTTTCCAGCAGAAAAAATGCCATTTGTGGTCTGACAACAGGGTTTCTCTTGAGCAATTTGGCTCCTCCCATAAGTAACAATAAACCATGGCTGTTTTACTTCCAACTAAGTTCCAAGGAGTTTTTCTCTGCCACCAACAGCACATGTGAGTGCAGGGAATTCAATCTCCTGGAGACGTGGTTTGGATTATCCAATTTGTAGATGAAAATTGAATTACTATATGGGTGATAAAATTTTATGCAAATATTCATCTCCTATGAAATGAAAGATACTTAAAAACCTTTTAATGTGGCAGAACTGATGAGATTTTTGGCTACAGAACAACCAGTTTCTGAATCTCCAAGATTCCAGAATTGTCTTTCTTGGTAATGTCCAAGACATAGAACAGCACTACCTTTCCTTTACTTTAGTCCTTGTAGCTAGAGTAAGTCACAGATCAACAGAACTCTGAAAAAATTAAATGCTTATTTTAATATATGTCTATTATTAACCCCCTTTGATGTCCATGCAGACAGTGTCTGTTGCCTAGAACAAGAATTAATATTATCTAAGTGTAGAAGTAATACTTTTACTGTGAAAATCCATTGAATAAGGGCCATCACTTGAGCATACCAGTTTGAAGTGCCAATTTAATAAGTTACAGAAAGAGGAAAGGATCAATTTAAGCCAATGGAAATTAGTATTTCTGTTGTTTTTAATGTTGGTGATTGGTTCTGAAATACCAGTTTGCACAAATTTCTGTATCCTTCATCCACCTAGTTTATAGATGTTGTGATCCATAAAATGCCTGGGAATGTAAGAAACAAGAAACCAAAAATAATCCCCATCTCTCCTAAAATCCATGAAAAAAAGGGGCAAGAAAAGAAATTAAACACAATACGAAAACATTTTCTCTCAGAATGAATAGGAAAAGAATGTTTAGAAAAATATTCAAAATCATGTTACTTCTGCTACACTTAATTTTTAAAATGCTCTCTCTGACTGCCTAAGTTCCTTTGACAGAAGCGCTTATTTCAACACTTACTGTATCAGACAAGAGAAATCCCTACATACGGTGAACCTTCCTCCTTTACAACAAATTTAGTAGTGGACCTTAATACTGTGCTGTTATTAAAAAAAAAATTGTGATTGTGCATTAAAAGGTCATGCTCATTTTCTAAGCTTTCCCTGTAGAAAACATGCATTCCTACTATATCTGCACTTTATCTTGAGGGCTGCATTCACTACAATTTTCTGAGCTGTAGGGCTATAATCTTCCTTTTTGTTTACTTGCCAACAATATTAACGCTTTCTATTTTCAGCACTTTACTCTTTTCCCAGTCTGAAGATATGTCAAGAGGCAAAAAAAGCACACTTAGGACATGACTATGTAATGCAGCTTCATCTTTAGGCATATTTATCATTATTCAGACATTAAGAATTTATACTTATTTCATAAACATACATGTATATGCTAACTAAATTATACATGGTACATGTCTTACATTTAAATAGAAAATAAAATTTTCTGTCAAGAAATGAATGGGCAGTAAAAATATTTTCCAACCATTAGACTCTTTCCCCATGATTTTTCCAAGCCTTAAACGACCCCTAAATTTGGTACTGCTAAACCAGGTAATCTCAAAAATGCTCAAAGACAACTCTGAAGAAGAATTCTATTGTAGGGTGCAAAGAATACTGAAGCCCATTAGTGTGATTGGTGGTTTTATCACTCTCTCTATAAGCCTGAAAATATTTCACATGAGCTGAGTTAAAAGTTTCCATTAATCACTGTCAGCAACAGAAGCCAATTCCCATAACAGGCTATTAATTTATGGTGTAGTCCACTTTGTTCATGAATGTGGCATCTCATGACATGAGTCAGAAAAAAAATATTAATTTAAAATCCAAGACTTTTGCTGTACTCTTTTACAATGTCAGTATTTTACTATTGGCAATATATTTCATAACTCAGAAATGCCAGCAGTCCTTCCTTTGGCAAGGTCCTCATCTTTCCTAGATCTCTATCAAATAGTATTAAAACAAGTTGAACTCTTGGCGACATCTTTTGGAACTCTTGGAAATTTTAGCACTTCCCAATCAAAGGGTCCAGATATCTGAAACACCATAATGCTTCAGGGCTACTTCTTGAACTGTGATACCTCACAGAACATGATACTGGCATTTGGTCACAATGTCTTTTTTTGATATTTAAGATTGACACTTGCTGCAATTACCCTTTCTGCAAGATTCTGCTCCAGAGATGCACAGCCTCTCAAATTACTGACAGCCCTGCCACAAACCTGACTTTGTTCTCTTAACCAACTACTCCCCATGGCATTTCATTAAGGGGACATTTTGACTGAAAGCAGTCTTGCCAAATACCTTTCTACTCATAAATTGGTTTGTCATTCCACTTCTGGCTGTCTTTGTTGAATGACATGCAGATTTGGAGGTAATCCAATTAACAAGTGCAGCAATTAATATTACAAACTTTCTTCATGCTAACTTTGAGATAAAGGGTTAAGCATTTTCCGGTGACATAAGATCTAAACAACATATAAACAATTCTTACATTTATGCAGCCTCTTCCACGACAGCTCTCTCAGCATCATCAAAAACTGTGACTTGTTGCCAGTCATTGTTTCTCATTGAATCCCCCTGGGAATTCTAAAGGATTTTTGCAGCCACACTCAGCTCAAAACTTATTTGTACAGAAGACAGAGATACTACCCTCACCTGCCTTAAAATGAAACATTGGTTTAACACGTCACAGAAACAAGGAAAGACCAGCTTAAGACAATGGATCTTAGTTTTTCTCTTGTTTTTTTTTCTGTTGGTGATCTGTTCTGAAATACCAGTTGTACAAACTTCTACCACTTTTTGAAATATTACACTTCATCTCTTGAGAAGAGTACAGGATATTATGCAGACACCTTGCCTGAGTTCATTATCAGTCCAGTGTGTTTAATATAAGAATTCCTCTATATTCTGAAAGAATGGTCCAAATAACAAAGCAAGTTTCCTCCCACTGACTTTTCTGGAAGCTGAAGTCAAGTAAAATATTAGTTGTGTCTGTTTTACAAAAGAAAGATTTTTGATTATTGAAATGTCTTCCCAGGGCAATTTTGTGCTTTCCTTGCTGCTATGATAAGCATCAGGGGAGAAAAAAAATTCAGCTCCTTACAGAGGAGAAACTGTGTCATACCCACCTTTTAAAACTGAGTCTTCCAGGATCAAAGTGGAACACAGTAAAAGCTTTAGAAAAACTGTGCTGTTTTACATCAGGGCTGAATTTAGCTCCACATCTTTGGCTAAGACTTTAAAAGGTAGCAAAAGAGAATGAAAAACAAGGACAACACAAGGTCACTATGATGGAATGAAAATAACTGATCAAAACTTGCTTTTTATTTTTTCCTTTAAGCATTCAAAAATTATTGTTTAGTTAGTCAAAATGCTAATTTTACCTGTATGGTGAGAAAAAAGGACTATAAGAAGGTAGTGGCTCAACAGAACTCTGTGTTTGAGCAGAGACTGACAGACAAACTCTCAAAAAAATCAGCTAAACAAAAAGGAATCATTAAACCAGTTGACTGCCCTAACTGTGGCTCCACTCACTTCTGCCCAAGATAATCACTTCTAGATGTGTTATTTTCCATTTGTCCCAGCTGGCATTCAGTGTGTTTGCATGGTTAATTCATTGGCAAATATATTAAAGATACTTTGGGGGATTGCTTATTTCTATCACAAATTCCAACCTCTATAGTATCAGCAGCACACAAAACAAATCACTGCATCCCAGGACATGGACTTACGCTTGACCACTTGATGCCAGTTGACACACTTGTTAAGATACTCAGTAGGTCTCCAGTGACCTATTGTATGTCCTGAAAGGCATTCCTGCTGACAATCAGTCTGCATTTCATCCCACTGCCAAAAGGGATGGGCAAAGTAAGGTTTATTTACCAGGGACATGTTCTCTCACTTTCACATGTTCCTAGAACAAATAGCATATCTGTACTTCTTAACATTAAATATTTGGACTTGACTATTTCCTTTCATTCCAGCGGAATTTCCATTCAGGCCTGGAAATGCCAAACCCCAGCTTGGTCTCATGAACAGTTGAGAGTGGGATCAGAAGTGACACTGCTTGAAACCTCACAAAGGCAGAAAAACGTTTTTTGGAGATTTGCAGCTCAATAGTTTCATACTGACAAAACTTGAAAAAGCATCCCTGAGCATAAGTGCTAACTCAGCTGAGAAAAGCACCCAAACTCCTCACTAAAACCCAAATGAAACAAGTCTCTAACTGAATATCCTGTTAATAGAGCTAAAGGGAAGCCTCAGAGTGGTTGTGAATATTTCCTTTCTCCTGTCTCCATTTCAAGCTTCAAGCTTCCTTATAAGCTTTTCAACACTTACAGGAATATCATGAAAAACAATGACAGAAAAATTGTTGTTCTTGGATTACTTGGACATAAATACTAGTCAAGATTATGTTGATTTATCCAGACTACTCTTACAGATCCCTGCTAATGCAATATCCCTCACTTTGAAATCTAGTTGCAGTCAGAGTAATAGTCATCTTAAACTATCCAGAGGTCCTCAATCTTTTTCTAGTCATCCTCTTCCTTCTGCTGGAAAACGAGGTCTAAAAGGCACAGTACTACTCTTCAGCTCTAGATTATATAAACTGCAAAAGTGCTTGAAAGCTGTTTCAAAGACTCTTGTGGGGTCTTCATAGCTGTAGTGCCTTCATCACTGTAAAGCACTGTAAGACTCCTGTAAAATGGCAAGTGAGGGTGGAACCTGTAGAGGCATGTATGTGTCTGACTACATCACAACTTTCCTCTGTATTTCTTTGTGGAATTTTGTCTACTCTGCATGTTCTAGGTTTTACTGTATACAGCTGCTTGCCCACTAGATTGGCCTCGTGGCTGTGCGTTTTAATGGGCTATGCCTCCAGAAAAGGTAAAAATCTAAATATAGAGGAGTCCCACCCTGAAGAAACAGCAAAGAAATCAGACAAATACACCCCGAGTTGCAGAACATTTGGCACCAATATATGTAAAAGAAGAACGAACTCCAGTTCACTTGCAGTCAAATCCTACTGCCTTGGCACAGTTAGTCTGACAGCTAGAGCAGTACTACGACAGAGCATAAATCAGATCTTAATCATTTCATCCCTTTTTTCGGAGGAGCACAGCTGGTAGGATCAGAGCACACCAACTGGGACACACCATTTGATCACTTCTATTTCCTAAAGCTTGACGTTTAAAGGGAACCTTAGACCATTGGCTAAGTCTGAGTGGGTAAATTCTTTAACACTGAGGCCAACTGAGGAAGGGCAGCCCCCCTCCACAGAATTGGCTGCCCTGCCCTCTGAAACAGGAGGGCCAAATGCTTGTTGGTAATGGCTCCTGTGTCACCTCCAGACCTCGTGGATGAGTCATGAGCCAAAAGCATTTTAACACAGTAGAGAAGGCCATGTACCACTACTCAAACAATAGCACGGGAATAGCCTCTGATCATCTCTTCCCAATTACCATGTGCCATAATATTTCATACAGTTACCACAGAACTGGATATATCAGCCAGAAACAAAATATAAATGCCTAATTTTAAAAATCTAGTAGTTTAAAAAATCTAATACTTTCTCCTTTAACTTTGTTGATTGAGGTCTTTAAGGTAGTTAAAACATAGCATTTTATTCAGCCTTAAATACCGTGGACTCCTGATATTCAATATCTTTTAGGATGAAAGTATCAACTTATCATCAGCCCAACCAATACCCAGTACCTAGAGCAAAAAAAAATCAACTTCTATTCACAATATGCTCACTTTTAAAAATACATTCCCCTTGCTGCCACATTGCATTGGAACATGTATTTAATTGTTCCCACTCTCTGACCACTGTGCAGGATTCACAGCTAGGAGGGAATAGAAGAGTTTAATGATGAAGAAACATGAGAAATTATATTTAATAATTTTTGCTCTGTCTTCAGAAAGAAACAAACCAACACCAATCTTCAATTATTTTGCCCAGGATGGATAACTGTTGTATCAGCTTGTTTTCACCACTGTAATCCTGAGCACTGACAGAACATTAACGATCTTCCTGACTTCCAAAACATTGTCAATATTCCCATATATAAGCACATCCTATTTTGGGGGTCTCCTTTATGCTGAACAAAGACAAAAATACCAATGCTTTTGTGTGTACCACACAGCAGATATTTTTCCTCACCTCTGTCCAGTAACACAGCTATGCCACAGTGTTGCTCTTCATAAAAAAAAATACATTTTAACTTTCTTATTGTCCTTTCACATGGTTTTATCCTGTATGCTTTAGTGGCTGGTATCAACTTTCTACACTTCATAACTTCTGAACTATATCAATTGTTGTTAGTGTCCCTTTTCCTATTCATTATAAATTGCTTTTTTCATTTCTAATCTCTGTTTTCACTTCAATGCTGAGCTAGAAAAGATTTTTAGGCTTTTTTCTTGGCTGAAGAGTCATGGATTTTTGGACTATCTAGTGTACCTGTACTTTATAAGAACCTTCAATTTTCAGCCACACTTCTCATGCTCTTATGTCTTTGTGGAAATTATATCACATTCTTCCCCTTTTTGCCGTGTATAAAGTTTGCTAGAGGTTTTAACAGTTGTCCTTACAGAATCATTTCTTATGGATAAATAGCTTCAGGCTTGGAGTGGTTGCTCTGCAGATGTTATTTCTATACTCACAGAATAACCTGGCTGGTACCACTAGTTCCTGTCACCCACCTCCAGTGCTAGCAGGGTCATCAGCTCAGTGTCTCATCACCCTCTACCAGCAGAACTGATGTACTGCCAAGCTGTCACAAAACCCTGCTGGAAAAAGCCCTACCTAAGATCAGGGTAACATAGGACTGTCTGTAAGCACATTCACATGCGGCAGGATTCTGTTAATGTCCCACCTTTAAAATAAAAAAAGTTATGCTAATGTCAAACTTGAATCACTGATAGAGAGCAGACTCTTTCTGTGCCATTGGTCTTTGAGACACCACAGAATCATGGAATGGTCTGGGTAGGAAGGGACATGGAATCACCGTAGTGGCATAGAATGGCTGGGGAAGTTGGGGCCTTAAGGACCATCTGGTTCCCACCCCATGTCATGGGCAGGGAATACCCAGTAACATAATCTCAAAATTCAAGTTAGAGAAAAGTCCAAAGGAAAATTGTGTTCTCTGGAGCTCGGGATGTATTATATTTCCAAATATCTCTTCTCTTTGCAAGAAAACAGATTCTACTTGGGAGCACCTGTGAGCAGCAATGTTGGTGGAGAGCACCCTGAAATCCAGGTCTGAATTTAGAATCCTGAGACCTTCAATTTTAAAGTCACTTAGAGGAAAATGGACAATTATTGATTTTATGAGGCCCTTGGGAAAAGTTCAGAAAGTGTGAGGTTATATTTGAAAATTGTTTGCAAACAAAAAAGGAGCCTTAAATTGCCTCTTCAGTTCACAGAAATAATAGGCTTCAGCAGAGTTAAGATGCTACGAGTTTTCAAAGTGCCACTGAAAAAAAATAATGGAAAATGCTCAAAATGTTGGTACATCCTTGTAGCTCAGAGTGTGGTATATGACTATTGTCACTTCTATGCACTAATTACAGAGAATGGAAAAGGGCAACAATAAATAAAAACCAGATGGGGAAATGTCATCCTGTTAATTCAACTCTGTATCCTTCTAATTCACGGGAAACGTATTTCTGGGTCGCCACGGTTAGTGCTACAGCACATTTTATATGCTGGGAGTTTTTACAGCAGAGGGAGTTCTTACATTACATCTTTTCCTGACATTTTCTGACACAGATTTTCTTTCTCCTATAGAAGGTGCGTAGCATATACACACAAGCCTAGAAAAGCAGGATAACTTTATTGACCTTTCAACTCAAAGTGTCAGGTTTACAGGTGCATGTTCATGACTTGTGTTGCTTTTACATCCATCATGAGCACCCAGTGAGGGAGAGGAGCAACATATTTAGTGCAGAATCACATCACTAAAGTCTGCTTAAGGTTCACGAGTGGAACAACTGAAAAGTGCTCAGCACTCAAGTATCCTGTACCACTCATTTTCTGACCATTGGACCTCAATAACTTCATCTTATTATCTTGCTTTGGATGACATCAGCTCACAGCTTTGTAAATTAAATACGTGTAAAATTACCAAACAGCCCATATTTTGTGTATAGCATACCCAAACCTTTCCACACTGCTCAAATCTCACAGCCGATTACCAGGGCTAAAAGCTGTTGTGACACTGGGTGGGACAATCCATGCACAGCCATCCCCTCACCACATTAATACAGAGCATCAACCTCTGCTGCTCCACAGTAGATCTGCCTTGTTTCACTCCCAATTTACTGGACTATCTATCAAAAAGGAACAGGAGAGATGAGGAGTCTAACCCACATTTCATCCCACATGGTGCTACTGTTCTCTCTGATGGACAATGTGCCAAGACTCAGATATGATGGGAAAGATGAGTCAAGTTCCAGCCTTCCCCCTGGAACTTGCACAGGCTCCTGTACACCTTGCACTGCTCTAGGGCTGATGGACATGACTTTTTGGACCGTTTGCACTTATGTGTTACTCTGTCAAGTTGCTAAGGGCTTCCCAAAAGAGTGAGAAACAGAAAAGGTAAAGAGTGATTTACAAAAGGCAGGAACTCAGCCTAAATCAAACAGTATCTCACAAGTCAAGTAAAAGACTCTAGTTAGGCTTGGCAGCAGATTCCTGATGAATCTGAAACATCTGTTGTAAAAAAAAAAGGACAGATTTAAGTTCAGGATTTCTTTCTTTTCCTGCCCGATGAAGTTATTGATACCATACATACATGTTTTAACAGGGTAAAAGATATTTTGAAATGCAGACATTGAGTTTCATTCAGTTCAAAAGATGCATCCAGTTGTGTGCAGATAATTATCACAATATTAGCCTGTTCAATTTAGCAGAAGTAAAAGAGCGATAAAGTATTTCTTCAGTGTCAGAAACTCTGGTTTACATGTGTGTACAAGGAAAAGAGAATAAAAATGCAGCTAAAACAACATCATTATTATCACTGTATTATTTGACAAGAATAATTTTAGAGCACTGTTCCAGCACCTGAGAATTCACAGGGCATTTACAATCATTAAGAAGTGGAGGGTAATAAGACACCTGCTGGAGTTAAGTGGTGGGAAAGGATATGCACTTGACCAGGACAGACAACGTCTCGATGGAAGCAGCAAAAGGAGATAACTTTTCAATCAAATTTGCATACTCTTCTATTCTAACCAGCATGACCCACCTTCCTTTCAAAAATGAACTGATAGGGTGTCCTGCAGAGAAAGGGCTTTACTAGACTGTATGCAGCAAATACTAAATTTTCTCAGCCTGCATCTCGAGAATTGGAAAACAAAACTTCTTTGGGGAGTTTTGTAGGGTATTTTTAATTTCGTATCTTCCTTCAGAAAAAAGAAACACGTGATAGGAATTGAGATGCTGAGTTTAAAATACTCCAGACCAGAAGTCCTATTAAGAACTACCAACAAGAGAAAATATTTGAAACTATTTTGAGCCCACTAGTTTCCTTATATTATTTTCCCAAAACAATTCATTCCTGCCATCCTCAAGCTTTATAAATTCTAGCCTTGGATCAAGCACAACAGAATTGCAGATCTACTACCTTATATCCCATAAAAAATCAACCCCCAAGACCCCTTCAAAATGACTTGCTCACTCTCCAAATTCTCTTTTCGATGGCAAAAGTAGATTATATTTAGCCTAGGTTCCATTAAAAATTGCCTGTCTTTAAACAAGGTGCTGGTTTTTATTCTTTCTGTCTTCAGTTATATAAGACTTCACTGCTGTCTTCACTATGATAACACTCCAACAGTCTAAAAAATACATTTCAGGTGTTCAACATGAAGGAGGTTGTGTGAGTTTAACCTTCCTTGGGATCCTTGTGAGCTTTTTGTATTTAATACTTGTTTTATCTGAAGCCTGTGGAGGTTCTAAAATATTAGAAGACACACTTTCTGAGAACTACCTTTCTAGTAGCCTGAAGATATAGCCTTGATGTTGGGCAACAAAGTTATTCTCTGTAATCCCCTTGATGTTGTAAATGAAAAAGAGGATGGAGCTAACATCATCTGAACTTTGGGCAAACCATTTGCTCAAAAGCACCATCAAAGAACCAAGCCCTGCGAAAAAGAAGGGAAAAAAAAAACTTAAAAAAAAATTCCCAAAGCATACACAAAATGAAATTGGTGCAAATTAACTTCATTGTATTTGGAGACCCATACAAAACAAAACCCACCACAGTCTATAAAGGAAAGTCAGAGAAGACAAGGATTGAAGTTGTAGCTTCACAGTAGCTATCTTTTAACAGCTTTCCTTTTTCCAACACTTTAACCTAAAAAAAACTTCCCATTGTTATGCCCCTATTCAACCTCCATTCGAAGTCATTCACTATGCATTAATTACCACTTTCTTCAATGCACCGGGAAGCTCCCAAACATGCTCCTGTTTTCAAAGAGACACACTTCCATGGCTCAGCTTTTTATATGCAGAGCCTGCTGAATTTTTTTCCTCTGCAGACTTTGAGATTCCCCTAAATTTTGCATACTGTAACTGTTCAGAAAGGGAGGGGTGAAAAGACAAAAGGCAGATTTCATGCTTCCAGAACAGTTGTTTGCATCTCTTTCATTTTTCTTTCCAGCTGTGAGAGGCAGCAGAAGGTTCTTTAGCAGGTGTCCTGCCTGCCCTATGGTAATTTTTAACTTTCCTTCACTTACTTTTATGTCTGTTGCATTTGTAGAGGTATTTTCTCTCCTCCTGCTTTATTGCTGTTTTTCCTTTCTTTTTTCCCCCCTCAAAAACTATCTGAATTTCCCCTATTATGTCATTCTGTTCAGCTCTGAACTCAGATTATAAAAGTGAGCAAGGCATAAATGTTCAGAAGTTCCAATATATAAATTAAATCTCAGCTGCTTCCTATTCATGCCACAGACTTTCATCACTGCTAAACCACACAAGTGCCACACAGACACAACTGACAACATGACAGACAAAACCTTCTCTGATATCAAACCCCAGCATTCACACCTTAACCTTAAATCATATAACCTCTCTCCTGCTAACCTGTCCCAGTCTCTGCATAGCAGTTGTTGTAAGGACTCCCCTGGGCTGAGTGCCTGAATGAAATTAAGCATTCACGTAAGTCTTTGCAAGGTTTCACTAAAAGTAGTTATTATTTAAATGATCAAAAGTATATTTTTCTTTAAAGCAAAAGAAGTATTTTCCAGGGACTAGCTGGTTTTGATTCCCTGTGTTGATTTTGGTTTTATTTGCAAAGCCTTTCCCCTTATGACAGCAAAAGTAAGATAAAGGAAATGGGAGACAATTAAATGAATCACAGAGAGCTATGAAGCTTTTGTAGAAATTCAAACACCTCCATGAGAGGGAGTTGTTTTAGATTTGAAAGAAGAAACTCATTGCAAAGCACAGCCCTACATGTTTCTGGTACAATATCCTCCGTTCTTAGTGTGCAAACATACAATGATCATCAACACTCAAAATGCATTTTGATAAAAACCCTGCAGAATTTTTGTAGACTGATTCTGCACATTTTATTCTGTAAGCCAAACAACAACAGAAGATTTGAAGCTAAAAAAGAAGCACTGCTACTGATGTTGTCAAGGCTAAAAGGTCACTGTCATCTCCACGGTGTTATGGTCTTGGTAGTTTGAATAATCACATCACAGTGGAAAAGCTCCTGTCCTGATCCTGTACAAAAGGCCTCGTTCACTGAACGTCGCACAGGTGATTTTTAACAGATACTGATGCATTTTAATAATTCTCAGCATTGCTGCTACAGCCAAGAAGTATTGTAAGAACAACATAATTTATATTTAAATGATCGCTAGGTAATCCCAAGAATTGTCTTATTTGACCATATTTCTGTTATTCAATATAAAAATAAGTATCTTATATAGTATAGTGTCTTTGCAACAAAAATATTTTCTTTTAAAAGGTAATATTTTAAAGGATACCTTCCTGCCATTTAAAGGCTAAAACTAAAGACAAATAAAAATTTAAAAATGGAGGAAGTAAAAAGGTCAACATTTTAAACTGCTTAGCTCTCGGATTATTAATTTAAAAATCACAACAAGTTTCTAGTTTATTTTTGCAACATTTAAAAATGGCAACCTGCTGCTTAAAGAAATGTTTCCTACCTTTTTCCTGCAGTGAATGTAGCATCCAAGAAAGAATAAATCAGGAAGCAAATGGCAAGAGAGGTATTATAAGAGAAAAGTTGTCTTTCTCCTGAAGGGGAGGTAAAAAAGGGGGAAAAAAAGACAAAAAGGAAAACTCTAGTTCAATCAACAGAGTTCAAGTGCAAAAAACACTTCATAGAAGAAAATATTTCTATTATGGAAATAGAATAATTTTTAATTACGGATTTTTAATGGTATCTTGATAGAATCATGGGAAAAAATACTTATTTGTTGTCTCACTGGTTATTTTTATAATAGTTGAATAGACACATTTCTGAAATAGCTTTTTTTTTTTCATTTTCATAAATAATTCAAGTGCATATTGAAATTTAAGCCCCAGCCCTTGTACAGAAAAAAATACTAGAGAATGCCTTATCCTTCTCTGCTTTTTAAAGTATTCCTAAAAGTTTTCACATTAATTTGTTTCCCCTGCTATAAACGTGTGTTGACAGCAAGTAAGGGGGATAGATTTAGGATGAGTAAAGCTGAGATGACACAGTGCCCGTGTCCTCATGGCCCTCCTGCAGGATCAGAGCACCGGATGAAGCCCCATCCGTTCTGCACACGACTGCAGGGACATCCCTTCTGACTGCAGCTGCCCACCAGCACCTGTGAAAGCTGCAGGGCTAATCCCTCAAAGACAGTTGGATGTACAGGTCATGGCTTGCAAAATCACAATCTAGCTCTGTATCTGCTTCTATCAGACTATACAAATGATATTTTATGGTGAGCCTAACATTCAAAATTACAACAAGAACAGGCTCTCTGTTTCACAATTACAGAGTACTGAACACAATAGCTTTCTGATTCACAACCCAGGATTTCTGGGTGCTACGGGAACATAATTTGTATTTCATAATTCTAGGATGTCTTCCATGTCTGAGGAAACCTCTCAATTGCTGATTGACACACAGTGAGACACCATACCAGGACAAGATCCACCATGTGATCTAACTCCTCATATCTGGTCTCTCAGCATTATGAATTGACAGATAATTTGTACTGACTTAGAGGGATCTTCGGTTTTACATGGTGTGGTTGTTCTGACACACCCATGACCTTACTATGCTGTTCACTGAGTATATCTTACAATATTTGATTGCCTGGGAACACCATGGTTATTGGGTGAACAAGAACTACTGACCATGAGAGAGAAGAAACCCATGCAGTTACACCATGGGACTTTTTATGTCATTTGTTGTTACGTATTCCAATAACATCTCAACCCCAAATAAAAATTTGTTTACGACAAACCTTGTCTAAGCTTCTGAATATCAGTAAGCCATTCCATTTTACCACAGTTTCTGAATGGCTGAGATTCTTCTACAGCCGTGACTAGTGAAAAACAACAATTTCAACCTCCATTTTAAAATGGGGTCAAGTTTTCCAGGAAAAGCTTGAAAACCCAGTTGAGCCCACAGACTACAATCCTGGTAGAGAGAAAAAGGACATAAACTAAAAGTATATACTATTTTAAGCCATCAGAGAGACAAAGAATCCCACTGAAGGATATTTTAGCACTTGGACTTGGCAGTCCTGTAGGCAGCTATGACCCACAGCCAGGAGGGGGAACAGAGGTGATTTCTGGTTGCGGGGTAGACACACCCAGCAGACCATAACTGTCCCTAAACCACATGCTGAAAGAAATATCTTGATTTCCTACAGTGCCAGAGCTCCTGTGCAGGGCCAGGAGTTGGACTCGATGACCCTGATGGGTCCCTTCCAACTCAGCGTATTCTGCGATTCCAAGGGCAAAGCTGGGTGCACACACTGAAGGGATGGGCACTGAATGTTTAAAGGGATAACAAAGAACAGGTAAACTCAAAAATCATGCAAGTTACACAGTCCAAACACTTTCTTTTCCACCCTCATTTTAACCGCAGTGTTTTTCTGACAGTTTGTAGTAGGTCCTGAAGCACTTTTCAAGTCAAGAAAATATGTAAGCAGAAACAATTTATTCTATTTAATTTCTTAAACCAAACAAAACAAGAATGCATTCCTATTATAAAGAAAAAGCATACATTAAAAAAAAAAAGTGTGGGGAGACCCTTTTAATGAGAAACAAGAGAATATGTACAGACCAAAGGTCTTCTGGCAGCCTTTTGCTATTACTTTTCCACTAACATATACTTCCACAAATGATAGATGGCAAGGGAATACACTCCAGGCTGCATGCACCAAATGTCTTTCATGAAGATGTATCAATTAAAATTGAACATTTAAGTAATTTGAAAAATAGATCGATATTTGATTTATGTTTTGGTATGGAAGGTAAAACATTTTCTGCTGTTTTCATTACACTGTTGAATTTAAAGGGAAGGATAATTAGTGAGTGTCATGAATCTGCTTGCGCATTTGGTTACAAATAAATTCAAAATACTAAAACAAGTAGATGGGAAAATCTGGTACCTTATGTAGAGCCAGAACAATAGCCCTGTACTACAGCTGTTCTGGGGGACTCTGCTTATCAATCCCTACCCAAAAGCAATGCTGGATATTTTGGCTATTTGTTACCACCCAACAAGAAACATTGCTGGGTAGTAGTGAAGAGCCAAAATATCCAATAACCCAACCAGAATAGTGGCAGATTCTGAGTAATGAAAGCTGGATTATTTAGGTTCCAAGTCTTCAGTGTGCACAGAGAAGAAAAATCTATTTTAAAAACCACCATGTAATTATCACCACTTATAACTATCCCTTCCTACTCTGGGTGCACTATGTTCATTCCCTTTTTCTCCAATCCTTTTAAGCCAGCTGTTTCTGGAGGACACAAGGTCTGATTTTCTGCTGAAGTGAACTTCCAGGCTCTCACCTGTGTTTTATGGACACAGGCCATTTTTACAGAATTGAGAAAAGATCCCTTTATAAATTATCAAGCAGAATTTTTGCACTGGAAGGTGAAGAAAATCTTGAAGCTGCTTCTTCAGATGACAACATTTGCAACTTCCACCTGAACCATGTCAGTTGCTGATCACCTCTGTGAATGCTATGCACAAAAAGGGGTTGGCTTCTGACCCCTGGGCCTCCCAAGCAGCACTTAAACTAACAGCATTATACTTGGCAATTCTTAGGGGTAGTGTTTGTTTGCTACATCCCCTCTGAATTGCTGTATTTGCATTGCTGAAACCTTTTTTTAATGCTGTTGTAGTGCATGCAGATGATAACGTAGGCATTTACACACACAGTGACAAGAGTCAGATATCCATTACTTGCTAATGATCATGCCAAATATTAAAAGCATTGCTGCACACCATTTTTATGCATTTATTTACAGGTATAAAATAAAAAGCCAAGGACCAAAAAAAACCAAACATAGATCATAAAGAGAGAAACACAAGTAAATTTGTTCACTGTGGTGTTGTAGATAGTTCACAAAACTAGAAGCTAAGAGACTTGAAGGTAGAGCTCTGCTGCTGAACTTTTATTCACGTTTCGTTTAAACCCACCAGCACTGACCTGAATCAAAAGAACCAAAGCTGCAAGGAAGGTAATTTTCAAGGCTAAGAATTAAATCCTTCATTCCACTGAATCAGACCCTTCAGTCTCTCAAACTGGAAAGCCTTTGGGGCAGGCCCTCTCAAACTACCATTTTAGTGTCCAGCACAAAGTGGTCTGCTCTTTCTTTGTACTTCTTGGTCCTTCAGTGTATTTAAATATACTGTTTTCAGTGTTCATATTGAAAAAAACAAATAACCTTGAGAGGAGTACCTTGACTGTCAGTGTATTATCACTTCTTTCCAGCCTAATGAGTTATGTGGCAGTATCTACAGTAGCATTTCAGGTCAAGAGTATGTTCAGGAAGCAAAACTCCTGATGTCCTCATTTGCTGTGCTTTAGTTCCCAACAGACCGATCTTAGAGCACACAAACTTTCTTTCACATGAGACTGAACTGGACAAGGTGGTCCATGATTATTCCCAATTCAATTTTGACTTCTTTTTGTAGACTTAGCACACTGTTCATGGACATTCAGATAAATATGTCCAGGCCAGAGGGAATTTTGAACAAAATCTATCCCAAAACACACACTGTGGATATCAGGTCTCCAGCACCAAACACCCTCATATTGGTGTTGTAGGTACAACTTACAGCACCGGGATTTCACAGTCCTCAAAGAGGCACCTAGGCACTTGAGAATCCCATCAGAACAAGTGACCTATGATTGCCCCTCAGCATAGAGACAGGAAAGAAGGCAAATGTGCCAAAAACTTGCTCATTATTATGAAGGAAACCGAGAACTCTTACCTTATTTTTAATCTTGTTTACAGATCATCACTTTACAATCATACCTACAAGCATTTTTAAGCAATTAACTTGAATAGGAAAATTGCAAATAAACCACAACAATTAAACTGGGGTAGAGAGGAGTTCGAACACCATGTCTGAATCTTTAATCCACCTTCTCATCTTGTACTACCCACCCTCAGTGCTACTGTGTCCACAGGGTCTCAACTTGCTACTGTATTTAGCATACATCTCTTTTCATGCGAAACAGGATAGTGCACTATTCCCTCACTTTTTTTGTTAACAGAAAAGAAACAGACACAAAGAAAAATTCACATGACCAAAGTTCATACAACATTTGGTGACAAAGCAGGAATTCAGTCCAAATATCCACAATTAACAACCATTCTATTCTACGTAACTTGTAGTTTTCAGGCTTAATTTCTGCCACAGGCCTTAGCTATTTAACTGTCAAGCTGTTTACACACCAAATGCATTGATTTTTAAATATCTGCTTTCTGCCTGTACTGAAGCTATTACATTTTATTTTATGCTTTATTATTTGAGGTGTCTGCACAACACACAAATGTTCTAAAAATCTCAGTGCTCTTTTGGATAGCAAAAAAACCCTCAGCACCTATATAGACATAAATTTGCTATTGTGGTCAATTACATGAGTATCGAGAGTAAACACTCATCCAGTGTTAATTGCAACTGATTAATGAGTAGTCAACACCAACAAACCCTGAGTCTGACTGTGCTAATTGTGTGCTTATTTTCACCTGTAACCCATTACTACTCCTTCCATCATTAAAGAGGAAAACTCCCTGAATAAATGAGAACAATTTCCATGCCTGGAGTTAGAAGAGACAATGAAGTGAACACTATATGGCACAAGCTTATCCAAATACTAAAAAGGCTTTTAGAACATTATGGGAAAAGGTACCATGAAGTATTGATCACAGAGAACAGCAATACAGATTGATCCATGTGATGTGTAGCCACTGTCCTCTGTCAAAAGTCAGGACCACTTCACTCAGAGCTCTAAATAGTGCTGTTCAAAATGGAAGTGAAGCCTCCTGCTTTTGGAGTGAAAGGATTTAAAAATTGCTCTAAAATCCTGTGTCAAAAATAAACCAAAACCAAAAACATGTCTTGTATGCTCTAGTTATACTTTGTTAGAGTTGAAACTATCACTCCTAGTTATTTCTGTGGTCTGAAAGACAAAATGGTACCTAAACCATCAGTTAAATTAACCTGTTGAGAGAAGGGCCAGACAGAGCAGTTCTTCCTGCAGCTGGTTTAATAACCAGATTTTATTGTTACAGCTGGGATAATCAATAGCATTATAAAGTGTGCATCATGCTATCTGAGTTTTTAAGTCCAGTTTTGAGAAGATTCAAATCTCTTGAAGGCCAAAAGATACCATGTTGTGAGATAAAGTTTGTACAGCACAGACTATGGAATTGTACCCAGTTAATCCCCTACTGATCCAACAAATCTCTGGATTGTACGTCTTCCCCAGATGGAAAATCCAAGCTTTCTCTTGGAAGTTTATGCCAACAGTTCACTGTCTGTGTTACTAAAAACACAAACCTTGCTCCTGACATACTATCTGTCTCACCACAACTTTTTTCTGTTGACTCTTGTAACATTCCTTGCTAAATAGTCCAAATCTGAAACGTTCTAAGAACATTAACAGTTACCTGGACTACAAACAAAGGTCTGCTGCTTTTACCTGCCTGACATACTTTTTGTATGACCTGCACGTTATAAAGTCTCAGAAATTGTTGCATATCAAGTGGGATTTGGCAGAGAAATTTTTTCAGCCAAGCTCTAGAATGCAGTTCTCCCTCCAAGAAGGTGGCTACACATTCAATTGCAACTCAGTCTTCTTCCTAATAAGCTAAACAGATGGTATCCTGAGACCAGGGAATTTTTGATAGGATTTTTTCCTGTCTTTGCATAAGAATTTTATCACTTTATTCATAACTGATTGATTAGGGGGAAACTGCATGCCCTCTTTTACTTCCACTTTTCTTCTTTTATCTTTATATCTATTCTGTTTGTATCTATTTATTGAAACTTCTGTATTGAAAAGATTAATTTACTCAGCATTCCGGCATCTGTAAAAGGACTTTTTGGATAAAGAGGAAACTCTGCCATTGGCCTCAGGTCCTTAGAAGACTTTTTTGCCCAAATGTGACTGCAATCCATGAACATGCATTCAAATAAAACATGTTTAAATATTTTTTCTTTGCAAATTTTTGTTGACTCTCATTTAAAGTAAAAGAAAACTTTTGAGTATTTTCTAGTTGTCCTTGGAAGATTTTTTTCTTTGCAGGTTTTTTGACATGAAGGTTTCTTCACAATCTAATCTGCTTTGTATTGCTTTCAAGACATGATGGCTGGGATTGTCTGTTCAGAAAACCAATTGGTTTACTGAAACAAAAGACTGTAATTTCCACATTTTCCAGTACAGCAGTTTAACTCTTCCTTTGTCTGTTAAACTACAGGAGTCCAATCGAATTAAATTAAACAACTAGTCAGACCTGCAGTGACATAAAATATAGAACAAGTCACCTATGTCACCAGTGCTTAAATCCAGAGAAACTTTGCAGAAAAGATACCATGCTGGCCACTATCTAAAGTATAAAATCTCTTTCATTTAGTCTTTGACCCAAAATTAGATCATCAATTATCCATCAGTGCAACCTTCCCCAGAATTTAACCTTCTAAAGATAAGACAGTGCTGTTTTCCTGTTTGTACCTCAGTATCACAATTATTCACCCGCTGTTTCCAGTCTCCAGTTGAGAACTGAAGGTGTGCCAGATTTGTGACAGTTATTTGTACAAAACTTGAATAGTTCTGTAGTTCTTATGGGACATGTCTGAAAACCACAACAAAAAGAAAATTGTTTCCTACAGACCCAAAGACTGGCCTCACTGGCATCTCAACAATTTTCCAAGGACTCAAACTTGTGCCTTGGTGTTTTTCCTGGAGGTCTATATTTTAATTCATGACAAAACCTAACAACTGCAAAAATCCCCATCAAATATGTAGGATGAACAAATTCTGATATCATCAGGTCTAACAAGCATGGAATGCTGCTCACACCATCTCTGGCCAAGGCCATGCCCCCTTTGCAACAGCCCACAAAGCCATCAAAGTATGAGACAGGTATTTCTGTTCATTTTAGAAATAGATCTAAAGGTCAAAAATGGAAAAAAATCAACTTTAAAAAAAGTGTCATTAAAAGTGCTTCTGTTTTGGTTTTTTTTTGGGTGGTTTTTTGTTTTTGTTTGTTTGTTTTTGTTGTTGTTTGTTTTTTTTAATCCAGTCAATTCCCCAGCTCTCCTACAAACAGCACTTTTCAGCCAAGGCAATAATTTTATCAGGTCTGCCATGTAACCCACCAGCAGCACTTCTTTCATCTGTGCAGTAGCCAACAAAGAGCTTGGAGAATCACCAGGAACTGCAGCTACCTAAAATCACCTCACCTTTGCTATCTCAGAGTACCCACTCAAAAACTCTGCCCAGCAAAGTCCCTTTTCCATCATAAACGAAACTTTGCCATGGAATGGAATATTTTAAATACACTGTGTCTAAATATGCAAAACAACTCATTACAATTCATAGAAAGGTCTAATACATAAATTTCCTGATTGTTTGTGAGATACCGTGTCCCTGAAATTCTGGTTCTGCAGGAAATGAGAGAAAAGACTAGGAATGTCCAGGTCCAAAACTGTATGTCCTCACACCGAGCCTTGCCTCTGCCTCACGTCCTAAGTCAGCTTCCAGGGGCATTCTCTAAGAGCCTGCTTGGTAAAGATTATCCCAGGGGTTTGGGGCCAAGGATGCCAGACACAGAGAGTTGTTCTCTTTGCTACTGCTTATTTCCTATCCAGTAGTTCCTGAGGCTTTTACAAAAAACGTCATCCGTCTTGGGAAATACCATCAACAAATTACACCTACAAAAGGTTGGTATAGCACTGTTGATGTTTTGATAGGGTGAGAAGTACTCAAAATATGAGTTGGATTCAGAGGCTTGAGGGGTTTTTCCTCATAGCAATGAACATCTTTATATCTCCTCAGAGATAGAGACAAAACCACTGGCTACAAGGCAAATATTCCTATTTAAGCACACACACACACACATTTATTTTCACATGGCCCACAAGTATGAAAGAAGTATCCTCAGCTTTTCATAATTCCATCTGCTGAGAGACCCTAGTAAATTCATTTTATCACAGTTCTTTTATGCAATATGACAATGACTATTCCCTCACAAGAAGGTGATTTGTTTTTCACAGATTTAATTGTTCTGGGTTGATAGTATATATAAACAGATATAAAAGAATGCAAATGTACTTAAAAGTTTAAATTTGTGCAAGACTGAAGTGCTTCCATGAAATAGGGCCAAATTTTCAAATTCATAGCTTGGAACTGGGCTGGGATTTGTCATGAACAAAGTAGTTGTTTTTTCTAGTGAATTCTGGGTGGGTCAGTTCCCTGCCAAGGTTCCTACACTGAATTCCTCTTGACACAGAGGAATTCAGCTCCATGAACTCTTCTATTGCCAGCTGGGGTGACTGCAGATGGCAAGAAAAAGATGCTGAACTGGGCCAGCATCAGCACGGTTTAGTGGCCAAAGAAAATTTCAACTCTTTCCTCTCCTGGTAGGGGTTTCTGTATCTATCATTTCAGTCACAACTCTTCTAGGTGTGAGTCTCTGCTGTGAACAATAATACCTACTTAAGTTGATTTGTTCATTAGTGTTTCACGCTTTTATTTAGCTGAGATGAAAAGAGGAGGGACAAGTGGGTGGAAAAGAGAGTAAAATCAACTATTCCCCCTGCCCCAACCCTACTACTTATATCCACCTGAGCAATGCCTGAGAGAGGCACAAATATACTACAGAGACAAACACAATGCCTGGGAACCTTGAACAATGTCCCTTTCTGAGCGGTGACATCTCTGCACACGCAGTCAAGCTCCACTTCTCCAGTTGGAAAAAGCTGATATTCCCCTCGCTCCGTACTCAAATGAAACAAGTCAATTATTTGTGTGAGCCCCACAGAATCATCTCCATAACCCTCTCCAGGACCCTCAGGCCAACCCTTGACACAGGACTGTAATCGTACAGCACCGGAATCAATTACACTTTTGGAGAGAGGGGTGGAAAAAATGACTTTGCAGGCCCACCGCAAATTGCAAAGGCTGTCCTCTGGCTCTCACACGGCTCGAATCCAGGAAGTGCCTCTCAGCTCAATTTTCAATTATGTTCTCATCACAATTTACAACAGACAGTGTGTAATTTATGGCAATTACCTCTTCTGACATCCCCCTTTAAAAATTTCAGATAAAGAGACAGACAAAACCTGAAAGTGAGCCAAGCTCACCTGGCCTGCCTGCTGTACTAAGTTGACATTATGGGGAGAAAAAGGTATGTCTGACAAGGCTGTGAAGGAGATACTTTACAGAGCCGTGAATGCGTGCTGACAACTAAATCAAGCAGAAGAGGAACATAATTGTTGTGGATGCATTCCTTTATTTGTTAATGCATATATACAATATCATAACAACTGAAAACTGTGTAAAGGGGTAATAGGGAACATAGTCTGTCATTCTGGGTAAAAGACCTGAGAAAAAATTACTTTACTATAAAGTCATCCAACTCATTTGGTTTATGCTTGCTCCCCCAGCAAGATAAGCAAGTCATAGCAGAAAGACCAAAATCCCTAAAATAGTGTAAGATTTTCTGGAAGGAAAGCTAAGTATTTTAAAGAACAGCAAGCAATCATTTGTCTTTCTGTGACCTAAAATATTTGAATATTTTTCAGGTATTATGCAGAGATCTTTGCATTAACAAAGACTTATTGTGTTATTTTTCATTTTCCAAGATCTGAAAGTAAAACTGAAAAACCTTGTGAAGCAAAAGTAATGTAATTTCTGGAATGAAATCTAGAGCTGGTAAAAAATATTTTGACAGTCCTACGTCTTCATTCTACAACACCTAAAAAAAATGGATCAATTTCACAGCAATTTCATTATTGTTACAAATTTTTTCCTTTTTTTTACAACGTGAAAACTTCCTGTATTTTTATTCTCAGAATAAAGCTTTTTATCTGTTTTGTTTACTTTAAAACATCAAAGAAAAAGGCTGTAATTGAAAAATGTTTTTCCTACAAAGTTTCTTCATCAGGAGTTTTAAACTAGACAATTCATCTTCAAAAGCCAAATTGAAATCTGAAAATCCTCCATGAAGGAGGGACACCAAGAAAGGCTCTGACCCACTGAAACCTCCGGAAGTTGTGTCACCAACTTCAGATGATCAAAATTTATACATATACATGTCACAGAATTATGGAATGTGCTGACCTGGAAATGACCCATCAGGATCATTGAGTCCAACTCCTGGCCATTCACAGGACAACCTCAAGAGTCACATCATGTGTCCAAGAGTATTTCCCAAACCCTTGTTGAAGCTTCTATACGTATACATAAAGATCATTTGAAATGTTCAAGATGACATCTATTTAAACTGAAATTGCTTTCTGCTGTAATACACATCTATATTTGTAGGCAAAACCCTGAGCTACAGAGGGTGCTACAGAATTTCTCCTCAATTCCCCAGCAAAGAAAAAAAAATGCTTCTCAGATATTCAAGGGCCGCAGGGACTACCACCTTTCCTAGTGAAAGCTGTCTCCTAAGTATTTTCAGAGCTCATACTACTGTGAAAACATCATTAAAACACCTTTAGTAATGTACTGCTTGATTTTAACCACTACTTATTTTAGAGCGCAATGTTTATTAAATGACAAAACCTGAATCACATATCTAAAGTAAACTATGACAGGAGGTGAGTGAGCAAGCACTTAGAGAAAATCTACATGTGCATCCTGTACTGCAGAGCTGAGGTTTCATAAGAGAGAGTTCCCCATGTACATAAGCACAGGTCACAGAAGACATGGAGGAAAACAAATGATGCACAAAGTTGTGGGCATTTGTTTAGCCTTCAGTATCAGGCCAGCAGTCCAGCTGAGAACAACATCTGGATCTCCTAGCTGAGTATCCCCTTTATTGGTGAAGAGTACAGAGAAATACTTACAGACCGTGTCATGTTAATTACAACAAAGCAGGTAGTTACTAGCAGAAAAGAAGGAAACTGGTGGGATTTCCCAAACTGGGGAAACTCCAGCAAACAGATCACAAATGGAACAAAACGGCTTTAGCTCCAAGGTAACACATTCCTAGTGGTATCACTTGAAAAGCATAATAAGGGCCTGCATGTGCCCATCTGTTCATGGGCTCAGGAGAAACCCTATGTGGTTTACAGAAAAGCTGCGGAATCCAGCATTATTTTACAAAAGGCACTGTGAGGGCTTCGGGGAGTGACAACTGGTGGGTTAACAGGGACTTTTCTGAGTTTCTGCCAAAACCAAACAACTACTATCTTCCTTGTGAGTCAACACTGAAGAAAATCATCCACTTAATCCTTTCCATTAGGCTTCAATTTCAGCAAAGAATCTCGTGAGACGTTGTGGATAAACACATAAATTTGGTGACAATGAATGAGAGGCACAGGTCAGGTTGCAAATAGGTGGACTTCATCACTTCTGAGTAACAACACATCTTCATAGCTCCTATCTACCAAACAATGCCATCACAGAGTTAATTTCCTGCTGTAGTGCAGACCTATTCCTGTTTTATGCCCCCTGGTAGCCAGACACATGGCTGCCCCAGAACGCATGTTCAGGAAACATCACAAATAGAGCAAAGGTGAGGAACACTGCATAAAAAAGTTTAGTAGTTTTCCTCCTAAACTAAGGGATGTGATGGGTATAATGTCTTCATGAGATATTTTGCAGCTGTAACTTCTTGCTCTGCCCATCAGTGTAAGCTCTGGGTTTTGCATGACCAAACATGACTAAAGGCATGGTCCTCAGTCCATAATCACACCAAACACTTAGAATCTCTTCTCTCCTTCTATCTACAAGGTTAGCAGTGAAAACCTGAATCTTAAAATCTCAAGGGTCTGAGTTGTCAATTAGTGATCTGAAGAAATAAGCCCACCTCTGCTAAAAGATACAAGAAAGAGAAAGACCACAGGTACATTTTAATACTTACAGACAAGTAAAAATATTTTATGAAAACCTCATGGATAAGGGCAAACACAACAGCAATTTTGCACAAATTGCATTCCCCTTGGAAAAGTCATGAAAATCTGAGTCCACTACAACAGAAAGAGGGTACATGCCTGTAAATATAAACTCCTTCCTTAAGTTTCAGGAATGAAAAAACCCAAGTATATCTAGTTTTGGCTTACTGACAAAAGGGATTGTAACATAGAATCGGGGGAGCCAAAAACACAGGCAGGCCACTCTCAGGTGTCATTATGTGAAACAGATGACTTTCTAGAAAAGGGCTGTTCCATGAAACAGCCATTCTCTTTAGGTTGAAAGATCTTCAGGAGCAGCTTTAGTTGGGTGCTCTGATAATGATCAGGATAATAACAGGATCCAGAGACCTGGACTGGAGCCTTTGGGTATAACAACATAAATAATCAATGACAACAACATATTTTGGTTATAGACATGTGGAACCCCATCCACAGCTCACCAAAGTCAATGGAAAGATCCCCATTGCCTTGGGCAATTTATGGGAACCAGAGGTAAGCACCAGCCCTTCCTTGAGTTCTACCTCAGCACTTGTTATTTACTACATAACACATTTTCCATGTCCTCTCACCATAAAATATTAAAAGGGTATACTCTATGCACCTCAGGCTTGCAAAATCAGCAAATATAAGACTTCTTTTTCCTTTTTAAAATATCAATAACAATAATATTAAATACAATTATTACTATTTTAGCACTAAAATAAGACCATAACACAGGTGAACAACAAAAGTTATAAATGTAATTAACATGAAACAGAAGTCTCTTTTCCAACATGGCCAGTAAAGACTTTCTAATGGTTAATGGAGAGGATTGGGGAAAAGAAGTATAAGGCTTCAACAATACCTTGAAGCATGAAGAGCTCCCAAAGACAAACCATAATTTCAAGGGGAGTCAGCAGACCAACAGAAATTATCTCGTTTTGTAATATGATTTAAGTTTCTATTTTTAGTTTGCAGTAAATTATCAACCTCTAAGTGGGATGAAAAATGTTTTGCAATTACTGATATAGAAATATTTTAATCTAATACGCCTCAGATATATGAGATTTCATGTTAATAGAAATAAACATTCTTCACAGAGACAATTTAATCTAGATTCAGCTCTGGTTCTGTTGCATGTAGGTTAAATTCTCATGTCAACAGGGAAAAGCTCAGTAAAGCCTGGACATAGCATAGCTAAGAGTCCAGCTGCAGTAAGGCATAGTTTAGAGGTTTCACTGTTCCTTACATCTTTTCATTACTGACTAGTTTGCATTGCACTCAAAACAAAACAGGAAAGGAAGCAGATTCAAAATGAGAACTTTGAAACCCATCATCCCACAAAATCATTGGAAATTGGGTAGATATTTGTGGCCCAATTACTAGTGAGAAGGAGAAAAACCCCTTGGAATTCCAAAATTTTAATTGTCCTGAGTTGGGGGAGGAGGAAGAGAAGAGAAAAAACAAAGTCACCAGGCCTTTACCTCAGAAGCTCACAGGCCTTGCTGTAGCCTAACTCAATAATTACATTGTACTGCCAGCAACAATTCAATTTTTTTTTTCTCGCCTGAGGGTTCCAACACATTTGCACCATAGGGAAGCCTTTTCTCTTTACATCTCAAAACTCTACCACAAACTCTTCCTTTATTCATAACAGCCAGATCCCCAGCTGAGATAGGCACTTTCGTATTGCTCTAGATGACAGTTTTCTGTGTTCTTTCCAAGCTCAGGGGGTTTAATAAACATATCTGGCAATCTTTCGATAGCTGGAGGGCCTGGGATGACACTGTGTGCAAACAATATGCTCTCACTGCTAGGGAAACAAGTTTATTCAATTCAATTAATAGATTACAGTCAAGATACTTGTTATCCTGCAATGAAAAATAGGAAACGGACTATGAGACTTAAGGTAGGTTGCAGGATTAGCACCTGGCAAAACAGCAAGCCAGGCAAAATAAGACAAAAAAGCCACTTCTGGGTTTTAGGGGGCTTGAGGTTTTTTTGCCATACTAACAGTGGCACAGGCTGCTGGTCTCAGTACAGAACTGTCTTTTAACTCACTTTAAAAGGAGCTTGGCCCTCTGAATATGCAGAGTGCCAAGCACTGTCTTGGGTGCAGCACTATAAAAATAGCTGTTTCTTCCTACAAAATGAGGGTATTCCTTTTCATTTACCTAACTACAAGGGGTGTTTTTCATTAGACATGAGCAATAATTCTTTCTTGTTGAAACTGCACTGTTTACAAGCCAACTACAACAGCCAGGATTTGGTTCCGCATTTGAAAGGAATTGAAGTAAAATTCTATTTTGAATTTAAACTCTATTCAAACCAAAGCATTTTCCTAACATAAACAATTTGTGGAATGCAGAATCTGCTTCTATAAGAAATATTTCCAATGCAGTCACACTGGTCTAAATAGGAGAAACACTCATGCTTTCTTGAAGCAAGATAGTCCAGGAGCTGGTGGTCTTGTGTACCTCCTCCTTTAAGTACTGATCTGCAACAACTTGTCCTTTCTGAAGTATTCTCAGAACAAGTTTTGACTTGTAGAAGTTACCACAGGAGAAGATCTAATTTAACTACCAAAGCGACAGGTAAGCTTGCCTGAGGGATAATTTGTGGTTAAGGCACAGACAGGGATACAGGCGGCAAAAGCTTATTTTGTACCATAGACCCGGACAAGTAACCCAACATTCAAGAGCCTCAATCCTTATATGTCAAAAAGGGTTAAACCTTTTTACATATAAACCTTTTATCTGGTTTGCCTATTCTCTTTGGCAACAGGGACTGTATCTGGCCATGCCTCCTCTGGGCAATGGCTGCCCAAGTGCTACTGGGATCCTCAGCTACCAGTCAAACTCCAGCTCAGTTCAAGGGCATAAATAATAATCACTACTTAAGTAACTCTGTTTCTATTTAAGTAGACAGAGGCATCACTTGTTCTTCAGAGTACTGGTACTAGTGTTTTTAAAAAAGTTAAATTAAAAATAACATAGCATAATAAATAAAATAACGAAACTAGCCTTAGGGTTGGCAATCCAATAATCTGCAAAATATGGTACTAGGGACAAGAAGATGGAAAAATTAGGAGAAAAGGAGTCGTGTTGTGTGAGGAGAATTTCCCAGAAGACTGGTCAGTTCTTCTAGAGATATTCTTGTGAATATGATATTTGAGATAAAAGTCACCTTTTTGTAGTTGGGTAAGGTCACCCGTGAACCTCTCCAGCATCTGAATCCCAGAAGGGGCTCCCTGTGAGTCAGATGTGTCTTAGTGCTGCTATGCAAGCCAGAGAAGGAGGGAAGAGCTTGCTGGTCCTGGCAGGAGTGAAGAACTTTCCCATTAAATCCCCTCTGCTCTGCAGCAGCTCTCAGTGTCCATGAAGTCACAGAGCCAAGGGCTACACACTTGATGCTTTTCCAGCCCATCTTTGCTCTGAATAGTTCTGTTCTTACGGCCTTGGTACAGAAAGGTCTGTGACTCAAGATTCAGTCAGCAGGTTGTTTCTCTTACTCTAACCCACGTGTTTTCTGTGATCTAAATATTGAGTTTTCACTTGAACAAATGCTTGAAAACCACAGTGTCTTTCACTGGGATCCCTGACTGTTTCAGAACTGGGTCACAGTAATTAGTACAGTTGAGTGAAGAATCAAAAATTAATTATTTATTCACCTAACATAGGTGGTTCCTTTGTTCTTAGATTAGCCAGGAGTTCATGATGAATTTCCTTGGAACTCCAGCAGTTCAGCAAATGTCTCAATATGTCTATTCTGTGGCCTGCTCAGGAATTTTCAAAATTTCAGCTGAGTTTCAGGGTGCAGCTTAATCTCATGATATCACTGCTCATTTACAACTAAAGATACTAGAGTGCTACTATGAGTTCATGTAAATTTTAAACTCAATTGCTAAAAAATTCCAAGCCAAAGGTATTTTAACCCATACAGTCCTATTGCTTGAGTGTTTACAAAACTCAAAACCACATATCTTTGGAAAAACATTAAGTTCTGAACAAAACACTATGTTCTTATATTATTGATTTGCCTGTTATAATTATTGCATTGAACACACTGGGAACTGGCCTGTATCCCAAGCTGTAATATTCCTCCACAGTTTTAAGTTCTTTTTACTAATGGAGTAAAGGCCTATGGAATTAATAAAGATGTGAAATTAGTCAGGATGAAACTTTTATATTTTCCTTCAAACTCCAGCAGATTACTCTGAAGATCCATAGAATCTAATAAGCAGTTTCATGCTTCCAGCTAAATTTTACTCATTGGGTTACTATTTTTACAAAGGATACAGAGCAGAGGAAAAGAAAAAGAAGTGGGGAATAATCAAAACTACCCTGCCTATCACTGGTTTTGTTCCAACTGTCTTGGTAGGAATCTGATCCTGAAGTAAAATAAAAAATTAAAAAGATTTTCAGCCAGTTTTCTTGTCTAGTTCTTTAAGTACATGCTTACATTTTATACAGTAGATCCTGCTAATTTTGCAGGGAAAGTTTGAACATTTTTCCAGGATTATAATTAATTTCTTACAAGGGAAAGGAAATGGCATTTATTCTTTTGCTATATGAAATACAGCAAATAAGTGAATCTCTATTCTTTAATTCCTGCATAAAACTCAAATCCTGCTTCCACTTCAGTCAGCAATAAACAGTAATTAACTTTTAGCAGCCAGGATCAGCACTGAAACATTAACGCATGTGTTACAACAGAGGAAAGCTGAAAAATATTATATGCCATAGAGCAGAAAACTAGGCAGAGAAATATATGCACAAATACAATTCACGTTCTGATTTCCCCTTCACTTTCAAGTGCACATTTGTTTGCTTTATGAGAATTTGCTAGCTACAACAAAAATTCTATTGAAAATCTTGGTGCTCTGATGTGCTAAGGAAAAGAAAGCCTTGTTCCTTTAAAGATAAAAATCTGTGTATAGCAATTAGTCTTAGCATTCTAAAGAAAAAAGTCACACTTAAATTTTGGGTCTTTTAAGAAATATTAAACTTTTAGAAATACTAAAGTATTTTGCTTGAATGAATGAGTCTAATCTCTGCTACTTACCTACTTGGGGCGGGTGTTTATTTTCAGAACAAACACTCCCTGAACTCAGTGTACACTGTGCTTGAGGAACCACTCGGCAACTTGGAGCTGCGTATTTGAAAATAGTTTGTATCTGTAACTGCTATTAAATGAAAATCAGTACATCGCTGGTTGGGCAGCTGCTAAGATTTTATAATCACACAATAGAGAGGATTAAATACTTGTAAAGAGTGCATTAGACTAAATTCTGAGCTCAGTTGCAATTGTACGACCTTAGGAAATCAGTGGGGTTCCACATTTGCAAATGATATGGGGTTGGTCCATTCCTTTAGGAAAAAAAAACACAAACCAAAAAAAGAAACCCTCAAGAAAGTTCAATTTCAGAGAAAATGATTGTGCTTCTCCCTCTACTGTTCCATTTCTCATAGCGAACATCTGGTGAAAATTAAGAAGCAGTTTTCCCCCTTCCCCCTCACCCCCCCCAATCAAACAAAAAACCCCACAATACAAAACCCCGCATATATATCTGATGTATTTTATACATATTCATCCTCATAACTTGACAGATGGGAGGGATCTTGCAGTCATTTCTGAAAGCAGACAAAAGGCCGTTGGTTCTGCTCCACATGATGATTTGTGAAGACAGAATATCACCCGCTTCCGTTGATGATTATATAGTTCTATCCATCTGTCTGCCACTGGAGGTTGTGAGAGTGAGATACAGCTCACACCGTCTTCATAAACAAAAGTAGACTGTGCTGTCAGTAGTCAGACACGCCAACTAATTGGAGCTGTCGACAGACACAATATTCTGTGTCAACAGCTCTGGTAACAGTTTGAAACAGCAATGATATGTTGGGTGATGGTGAGGATGACACATATGTCTCTAATAGCATGCTAGAAATCTGACATAACTAGAAAAGAATTACTAAAATGTAATTCCCAGCCTCTAGTTCTGCTGTTCAGACTTCCTAGTCAGCACAGAGAGGAAAGAGATGCTTGTGTGTGTTCATGTTCTTGTGCTCGTACTTGTACACATCTTCTTCTGTATCACTTCATATGCTGACAGCTTAATTTGATGCTCATAATGCCTAACTTAAAAACTAAGCTTTCTACTGAATTTCAAGGAATTCATCAAAATTCCCACACAAATTTAAAATTAAATGGGGGGGCAATTTCCACCACTTTCTTATGAACTGGAAACAAACTAAAACAGGTCAACCAACAGCCTAGCTAAATGGACAGCTCTCACTGCATTTGGGCAGGAAAGAAAAGTGCTATCTTACTGAAAAGTGGTTTGGTGGACTCATTCAAATGAAATTGTCCTCTGATCTTGCCAAGATCGATGAACATTGTTCATTTTAAATTAATGCCCAAGGAAAAAACGTTTGTAGGATTAGGGTCTCAGTTTCTCTTTAGCAGAAAATCCTTCACCATCATCACTCCTTTTAGATTTGAAAGCAGAAAGAAATCAATGTAAAAGGTTTATAAACAAAGTACTTTTGGAAAGAGAGAAAGTAGAGGTTTTCTCTACTCACATATGTATATGCTCGGCTTGCACATTTATCTGGCTCCTCCCTTGCCAAATGCAATGCAACATTGGGCAGGCTAGGTTACATAACTACATAATACGCTAGTGTACAAAAATACAGCTTTTTTTTCTACAAAGAACTAAACAAATATACAAACATCACAGCAACTGTGGTAATAAAATGAATAGTAAAATGTCCTTACATGGGGATCTGCAACAGCAGGTCTGGCATCCCACCTTAAGGCCCAGAGCTGTAGCCAGAACCCTGAGATCTGACAGTCACCATAAAACAAATAATAAAACGGAGTGACAGTCCTTTTATTGATGCACGTGACCACATTGTAGCCATTGAACAACAAGGTATTAAAGACTTGTCATCCCGCAGAAGCAAGAGGAGGGAGCAAGCTGGAAAAGGCACATAAGAACCCAGATTAATCTCTGCAAAGTCCCTGGCAATGAAGTTGGAGGTGACAAGTCCACAATGTATCCGACTACAGTGATCCTAACTTGGGAGGGACAAGATAGAGCCCAGAATCTCCTTTCCCAGGAGGGAGGATGTTAGCACCTACACGGCAGCAGGATCTCATGAACCACAGCCCAGCACCGAGGAGGCCTCGGACACCCCCATCAGCTGCCTCAGCAGCTTCTTGCCAGACTTAGAGGGACAGAGCTGAAGGAAGCAGGTTGGAAAAGACATGCCCGGAGGCCAGGAAGTCTCAAGCATTACTGAGGAACATGCAGTGACAATAGCTGAGGTTACAGAGGAAGAGCCTAGTCTTGTTTGCAGCATAAATCCCTATATTATCTCTTGCTACTTGACCTGCTGGAGCAGCCAGCAGCACCAGGAGCATGGCGTGCCGGCCTGAGCCGGCTGCTTCCAGCCAGGAGAGGGCACACAAGGCAGCTCCCCGTGACACTGTTTGCTTGGCAGCCACTTACTCTTCCCATCTTCTTGGCTGTTTCTGCACACTGATCTCCCTTGTGAACCCATCCAGACTGTGTTCAAAATCATAATGGAAAAAGAAAAGACTAAAAGATAAGCCAATATCTGCGGTTGCCAAAGCCACAAACCCAGGAAAACCTGTCAAAATATTGTAAAGAGGGAGAATTTTAAAGAGCAAGAGTGTGAAAAATAAAGTCAAGCAATATTATATTCTCCACCGAAGCACAGAGCAAGTTGCTACCCAGGAAGAAGTGTGTATAAATAGTGTGTCAGCCATTTACTGTGAGTGTGACTCTAACAGCTGGGCCGTTTGCAGGAGATGCAAATTTGGAGCCATTCAGGGAAGGAAGAATGAAAGCTTTGGCACTCGCTGGGCAAACACTAACGGGTTTGGGAAAAGGGCCAGCAAAAGACAAACTACACAAAATAGTGGGTGGCCAGACTTGGGACGAGGAATAGTTGGGCAAAATACCACGAACAATCCAGCTCAAGGCAAACACTGGACATTTGAAAAGTTTTATTTTTCAATTCCAAAGCATAAGCAAAAGATCTCACTGCAGTCACTGCTCTCTCGCAGCCCCAGCAGCCCTCGTAGCCCACAGACACTGATATTCATCTTGCATCACACTCACCCATCCCTACAGTGTCTGGCTCTGACTCATCCCTAGTCACAAGGACAACTCTATTAGTTGCCATGTTCAAAACTTAGTGAAAAAATACCCATAAAGCTTCTTCCCCAGAGATCAATTGAAGGAGTTCAGAGAAGGTCAGGCTGCTTACAGCTTTACTAAACAAATAGGTGGGCTGTGATAGCAAAATGGTGCTTACAAGAGACCCTGGAGCTCATGAGTAAAGTATAAGGGTATTTCAGGACTCTATCCTCCTGCCAGTTCTGTGAGACACCAAGATTTTTTGGAGCCTGGTTTCTGTTACATATACTTATGGCAGAATTACACCAGGTTTCTTTCAGGTTTTGTTTTGTTGTTCTGGCTTTTTTCTTAATGAAGTGAATCTAAGCACAGGATCAACTCCCTCTGTGTTAAATCACACACATTTATTTCACCAAAACGATCCAGGGACTAATGCATTTTAAGGGAAGTTCATTCTTCAATCTTCTGGTGCCTTTTCATGCTGCTTAGACTCACTGCCTTGTACCACATCAGTATTTAATAATTATTCCAGCTGTCTCCAAAGCCCTTTCACCACACCTTGTGTGGCACATTACAGACAGCTTGGATTTTTCAGGTACAAATTGCTAAACAATTACTGATGAGAGAAAGGTCATAATAACAGGTTACAGAAGCCTTTGCAGCCTGCCTTTACTTCATGGCCATTTATAAAGAACCATTTCATCCCATTGTTATAATGATGAGAAGGAAGTAGTTTAAGGTAGTTATAGACAAGCAAACAAAAGGCAGGAGAGCAGTGCTGTATAACTTCTACTTTCACTTCCTGCCTACTCCATTACTTCTGGCATTATGGGAGAAATAACATGATTGGAATGACCTAAAGGTTATAACGGGTGGGCAAGGTTTGCCTTGTCGAAAGCAGTGCAAGCACTGTTGGCTAAACCTTTTTGAAAGCTGAAAGTGGTGCCATTTAACAAAAATACTAAGCTGTCATTGAAAAAAGTACATTACTTAGAAATAGTATTTCTTCATGGGCTTTCTTATCTCTATTTCCCTCCCTCAAATGGGGTTGTTTTCTTTCCCCCCAGAGGGAAAAAAGGCACAAAGATGAAATCTCTCTGTAAAGTTGAAAAGTAGAGGACACTTTGCACTGGTAGGAACTCCATTAGCTACATATGAATGCTACTGGCTTTCAAATGGCCAAATCAAAGTCTCAATGGTCCAACATACAGCATTAAAAATCAGGCAGCCAAACTTCTTTGGATTCCTAGGAATAGTGTGGATACAGTAATTTTTATTAGCCCTAATTTTTTGCAAGAGGTGTCTCTCTGCTAGCTGCTTCCTCAGTACTTGAAGTACAGGACTGGATCCAAATACATCACAGAATTTCAAGCCCAGTCACAATTCAGAGAAAAATCCATGTTATTTCATAAGAATCTCCCTTTTGAAAGAGAAAATTCAGGACAATTTGATTGACCAGGAAAAAGCAACCTCAAACACAGCCAGCAGAATAGTGATGGAAGCAATAAGGCAATAAGTAATTTGGCGCTTTCGGCTAAAGGATAAGACTCCCTCAGCCTTACTTAAAATTTTTAAAATTTATGCATGTTAAAAATAACACAGTAGTAAAGGCAAAGGGCCACTAATTCTTCCCAACATTTCCACCCATGTTCAAACATTAAGAGATCTTTGTTCAAGAGCAGCCCTGTAAGCAGGAGGCAAGTCTGCTCAAAGTTAAGCAATAACTTAAGAACAAAACAAGACCCGGATCCCCATCAGGAGGTGTCATGGGCTTCCTTCTTTCAGAGAAACTTCATTTTTCAAGCTGAGGAAATTGCTGGGGATAGATCCCCCCAAATACCCTCTTCCATTTATTTACCATTAATTTTCATTACATTGGGCCTTCACTTCTCTAAGCTTCACTTTCCCTTCCTGCAAAACGGAGATTAAGACACAGGTTTACCAAGTGGGAAGAGAACTGAACCATCCTCATGTCCTTCTTATATTCACATGTCCAAACTCACTCTATGCGCAAAACAGACAAGGCGGATGCCAGGATGAGTTCTGAATTACTTATCTCAAAATATGTTGAGGCTGCATTACATATTCAGCATAAATTAGACAGCACTGGCCAAGCTTTTTTTGTGATAGATGAAGCCTCACTAACTGCAAGGGACTGCAAGACACACTGTAGTGGACTGTAGTCCACCTGGGTACAATGTGCATTCTTCACTTTACCCTGCTCTTAGCTGCAGATCACAAAGACAAAGCCAGAATTGTGCCTCCCAAAAAAGTCCATAAGAGAAAACTTTGCTACTCCTACACTTCTAGCTTTAGAATGAGAAGAATTCTATTCCTTGCTTCATCAGACTAGGTACAGGGCAAAAGGATTTCATCACAGATTGTTTTTATATTGGCAAGTATAGAAGACAATCAAGCCCTGATTTTTAGCAGATTTCCATTTATTGCTGCCCAAGATTTAATCAGGTAGATTGATAGCCAACAATTAGTTTATTTTTGGTAAACAGTTATTTAAAAAGTAAAAGCAAACAAGTCTGTAAAACAATTTAAATGCATCAAAGTTTATATCTCAGATTACGTAGCAAATCCCATTCTCCTTCAGGAATCCAGCCAGGCAAACTTCTGTTGCCTTGGCCAGTTGCTGGAATAATAGCCTCCCCTTTGTTTCATCGTGACTTGATTACTATAATTATTTGCCTGCTAGACTTCCAGCTACTGCTCTGATTGTGAGGAGTACAGAATACAACTGCTAGACTACATGCTGCATCTAAGTCTTTCCATCACATTACCCCTATATCCCCATATTAAGAGAGCTCCATTGCTTCCCAATGCAGTGGCGGCCTGATTTTTCAGATCTTCGTACTAATTTACAAGGCTTTACATTGGAAGCCTCAGATAAATCTTTTGCTGCTCCATGTCTGAAGAGTCTTAGGGCTGTACTTGTATATGCTTTTGTCTCCCCCATAGTGTTTTAGACCCTGAACTTGTTTAGCGTTACTCACATGAACAGGTTTACAGACTTCAATGGGACTACTTACATGAGTAAGAAGTACTCATATGAGTAGATATTTGCAGGCTCAGACCCTAAGTGACTTGGAGGGCTTTACTATTATTCACTTCTTGAAAAGCACTTGCAAAGAAACAAGAGAGGACTTACGGTATTTATTCAGAGTTATTATATATTCACCATGTCTTCTTCTTAAGCCCTCTTTGTTCTTGAGTACATGTACTCTATCTACAGTAGCGATACACAATATTTCTCTCAGGGGATTTTCACATACGAAAGTATGAGAGGGTTTGACATGTTGGACTGTTGGGGGTTTTGTGTTGTTTTGTTTTGTTTCTCCCTGTGAGAATTTGTAGATACCAACTTGAGACAAAGAGGATTTTGTTATTTCTTCTATTGCAGCAGCACTAACAAGCTTGTGCCAGGGAGTAAGAGTCCAGTGCATAAAAGCATGCTTCATGCACCTCACAACAAGCCATCTCCTGCCCCTAGAGTGTCAAAGCTGCAATTTCTATACAGTTTAAATTGAACACTCTCATTTTCACCTTTAAACACTTGTTTCCTTCGTGCATTTTCAGCTATGAGGACAATCAGTTTTGCCATCAGACTTACAGCACCCAGGTCTAGAATGGCTCGTTTCTACAAAAGTTTGTATTTCCCACCTATATGATACACACAACCCAGCACACATTTTTTTTTTATATAATGAGAGATGTTCTCTTCTCTGGAAGACTTGTATTCCTTGGGAGAAAGAGGGGCAAAGTGAAAAAGCTGCATTGTTCTGTAGCCTGTCATGCTAAGAAGTTGCCCTTGCTAGGAATGCTGGATATGTCACAAAAAATGTGCAAACTGGGCTCACTGAACCCCCCCAGACCTTTTAAAATAAATTAAATGTCTTTTCTAACAGCACACAATGGAAAGGTACAGATAGATCATTAAAAACTAGAGGCTTTCAGAGGCTCTCAATGGTGATTTTTTTCTCTCTGAAAACACCAGAAGAGATGACAGACTTGATCCTTTGCAGTGCAGAGTGCTCCTGAGCACCCTCTATTACTGCGGATGGGATGGGAAAGTGGAGGCATTCAGAACTGAGCACTGCTTGTCACCTTGCACTGCTGTAAGCTGCTAGAAAATTCTTGCATTCCACACATAGCAAAACCAGTGCCTCAGTTCAGAGTGCCTGCTACCTCCAGAATAGAGACCTCTGAATTGTTTCCACTGGAGATTTCTGTACTTGGCTAGCAATACCAGTCTAGCAAAAGTTCCAGGTGCATTTGCACAGAAACAAATTGATAAAAGTGAGTGTTTTCCATCCAGGATGAGCTGCACCCTAGGCAGCATTAAGTCTCAAATGCACATCAGGTTTGAGAGTCTGCCCTAAAGTCTTTGCAACAAGACATATAAGAAACAACCTGGACAGACAAGGTGAGGGCCCAGAGCAGGGTGGTATGCTATAAGAATGTGGTGGAAAACTTGTTACTACTTTCTTCCGTCTATCCCTTCTCCCATTAGCCAGGAATTTAGTGGCTTTCCTTTCAAAAAAAAACCCCAAAACTCCAAAAAACCCCCCAAACAGACAAACAAAATCCCTCAAGTGAAATCAAGTCTGACGTGGAACAGACAGACCACAGGCCAATGACCCAGAGGTTACATGGAGAGGAGGGGAGTGAGGCTCTTTGGTTTCAAGCATCTCCAGTCCTGGACTGCTTGCACACTCTGACCTGTGTATTTAGACACCAAAGAACAGCCCAGCTCCACAGTACTGTCTACCTATCATCACATCTTCCTTGTTTCACTCTAAATCTAAGTGAGGGAAGACAGCAGACAGGGAAAAAAAAGCACAGCCAATACAAATGGAATATATTTCTACTGGTACTGAGCCTGGCCAGGTCATGGACTATGCCAAAACAGGGCCCTGAATGCCTTGGGTCCAGCCATCTCTCAGTGCATTCTGTACTACACAGATCTTTCTCCACTTTAAGCTCAAACCTGGGGAACTTTCAGCTGGCTGAAAGACAGAAACAAAGCTTGCTCCCATGGCTTTTCTCAGAGTTCTTAAGGCTCTAGTAATAAGCTGATTTTCCTTTAAGAAATGCTGTCATACCACTGTCTTGTGTCAATTTTCATGGGTCACCATGAAAACAAGATGGGTGGCAGGAAATTAAAAGAATTTCTCTTAAGCTTGCAGCCTTTGAAATCTTTTAGGTCTGAGAGATGGCAACCTTCTTTTCCCTTCCCCAACTTTCACTTCTGAGACACAATACATTGCTTTATGGATAACACTCTTCTTCCTGCCATTTTCAAGGGAGAGAAAACCTCCTAAATCAACTCACTTGGCAACTGGATTTTAGCAAGCACAGTGTACGAAGAAGTAAAATTAAAAATTAATAACAAACTTAATAGCTTTAATCAAAATAGTTACTGTTTAAGATTTTTGAAGCTAAATTCTAATAAATCTTAAATAGAAAAGGTAAATAGAGTTACAGTTACAGTAGGAACACATGAACTATTTTCTTTAAGAAGCCTCATTCTGCCAATTAAATCTTTTATCAAACATTTTCTGATACCAGTTTCCCCAGTTTATATTCCCTGCTCATATTTAATATTTCAGTAACAAAACTCATACTAACAACAAGGAAATACTAATGTTAGGATTAGTATTCTCAGGTAATGTAATATAATCCCCTGTGAAAATACTTAATATTTTAGATGCAATAAATAGGCCTGAAAAAAATAATATCAAACAGCAGTATATGAATTCTGAAATTACTTCCTCGAAGTCTAATAGAGGTTTGAATTTTTTTCCCCATGTCTCCCTGTCCAACACAGGAGTAATGAAATGTCTCTGTGTACTTTAACTTGTAAACCAGCACTAGTACTTCTGAAAGCGTATATTTTTATCCTATCGTATTCTTTAATTCTAATTTTAAATCATAAATTTTAGTCTTTTGGGGGGTAACTCAAATCTGTGATACTTTATTTGAGATCCTTTCATTTGAATCACAGTGCACTGTAGATGTCAATAAAGTTGAGACCTTGAATGCCACAGACTGACCATATAATAATGAAGCTCGTGAAACAAGAAATGGGAAGGCTTTCGAGAACTTGGGGGATGTGTTTTAGAACACTAGTTGTAGAGAACCAGGCTTTCCAGTGGAAATGAAGGCATATTTGGCACAATAATTCTAGGTACCTAAGCACATACATTTTTACTGCTCAAAGCCCTCACATTTCAACCAAAATGCCTCAGAGCAAAAGACTTAATCTTATTAAAAGTGACCAGAGTGGCTACATATGTCAGTGTGAACTACATTGAATTCACTGGTGGATAGTCAAAACAGAGCTAAGAATTTTTTTCTGTGATAATTTTCTAATCAGAAGTTCTATGCTTCCACAAATGAAAAATTCTGTAGGAAACATAACAGAAAAAAATTATTTCCCCAGATACAATGCTTCTGTTAGTCTCACTCCATAGTGAAATGGCAGAAGCCTTGCAGAGGAGAGGAGAAACAGAAAGAAGCAAGAGGGCCAGTAGTTGGCCAGAACCAGGTTCCCTGGGTTTCCAGTGCCCCTTATCTTTCTGCTTCCTTGCTTGTCTCCCCTCTCCAGCTTTGCAAAATTCAAAATGGGACAGGGGTTTCCAGACATCCAGCTAAGATCCCATAAACAAGCTCTATTGTTTGTTCTCCTAAAACACAGACTTTCTAAGAAACTCCTGGCCACCCACTCACATACACAAGTACACATGTTAGAGGCTTTTTTCCCCCCTAATGTTTCATTCTGATTCATCATGTAAGCTATTTTTAAACCTTGCCTATTTTTCCATAGGAAAAGATGTCTATTTCCCAGCCAGTTTAAGGTAGAAAGCTGCCAGCTCTTCTGCAGTTGAGTGCCAGATTTAGGAAATGCAGACAGTATGTGAAATTCAGCAGTGCCAGAGGCATTTCAGAGGGCTGTGCAGCATCTTCTGCTCTGTAAAACAGTGGAGGCCCAGAGCTCCTTGAATCCCTCTGCTCCCCACTTGAACAGACTGCACATCCCAGAGCAAACAAGTGGGGTGAGAGAGAGGAAGAAGTGGAAGGATCTGGTAGCCATGACATGAAACAATTAACTTTCACTGAAGTCAGCCTGTGCATCAGCATATCCCAAACCCAGGTGGACGAGACAGACCCACCAAATTCCATACACATCTTTCACAAGAGGCACTCAAGTTACCTAAAGGAGCTCTGTGTCCCACACACGACTTGGCCTATCTGTAATTGCAATTCTGATATTTTATTCAACACTGACACACAAATAAAAGGCAGGAATGATGTGGTACATTCTTCTTTATAATTACCTGGAAATCAAAACATTGGGGTAGGACTAAGCTGTCCTCCAAACACATCCAAGTGTTGGATTAGTCGGTAAAATGAGAATCACACTTTCAATAACTATGGAGCATGTGTGAACAAGCGGATACATTCCCATGGCTTTGAAGTATGGAGGTTTTACCACTTCCTTTTACTCTGTAATTTCATATTTTAAACATGAGAAAAATAAACCTTAAATACAAAGCATTTGCTTTTAAGCAAATCCTGTCTTATTTTAATGGCTTATGGTCAACATTATCACATAACACCCTGCCATTTACAGTGGGAGGCTGAGGACAACAACTCTCCCTGCAACTCTGGCAAACACCCAGGTTATCAGTCATTATTCTGCTATTTAACATAATATATTTTACTGATCAACTACTCCAGTAGAAGAAAATCAGACACAGCTTGCTGTCATTAAGATACTTGTAGATGTCCATGGGATTATAAAGAATGAAAGAAAACATATAAATGGAATATGTATCTCAAATATGGTGTCTTACATGCATTATGGTTCACTCCTGAAGACAAATGTATTCAGGAATACACTTGTCCTCCTAAGATCTAAAAGATCAATCCTTTGCTCAGTTATTCCAATTACACACTCACGTACCTTCACTGAAAACAGTGGAATTACAGCAAAGTACCAATGAAGCTTAAAAAAGAAAACATGTTGAGAATGGGAATTTGAGAATCTCAAACACACTGAAAACCCACACCCTCATGGTATATATTGGCCCAACTCCACTGTGATTAGTGTAGACAATTTACACCAGCTGCCAATCTGCTCCTTGAAAATTAAGGACAGAAACCTAAATGTATTCTGGAAATCTTGGCATTGTCAGGCTAAATATGTACACATGCCTGGTTCTTTTCTCTTGTCCAGTAGAGGATGCAGCTTGTTAAGATTTTTCCAGCAAAATATATATGTTTAATTTATGTGATTAATTTCTGTGTTAATGAAGGTTGAAGGACAGAGAAGGCTGAATGCATCTATTTATCTGGAGGCCAGATAAAAATTGCTGCTCAACTAGCCAGCCCAACCCTAACATGGAAAGGCTCAGCCTTATTCAGGGTAGGAGGACAATTAAATTTTTATGCTCATTTAATCCTGTGCCCTTTCAGAGCAAAGGCTGACAATTGTGCCCAATTTTTCCAAATGTTTGCTGTTACATAACCTTGACGAACCCACCAAACTCAATTTGTGCAGGGCCTGCTGACAAAAATCCGATCACAACAATATTCTGACACTTTCTGGGGTTAAACCCTGGATTTAGAGGTTACAGGAAAAGGAAAAAACCAGCACACTAACCAGCACTCTATTATTGCCTACCTGCAGCAAACAAATTCATATTAGTATGTGTATCTAGTAAACAAAATGCTTCCATATGAAAGGAAATGCTTTAAAAAGTTTTCTGCTTCTGAATAACTGTCTCTAAAGCTGGCAACATTTTGCTCTGATACTCAGAAAATTTGCTTCTTTCAACAATCTAAATAATTTTAATTTTTTCCCCTTTTCTTGTCTTGTTACCTGGTCACTTCCTTTAACAGAGATTCATTTAGGGGAGTTGTACTGTATTATGATGATGATGATGATTATTATTATTGTCAGTGCTTCTGCAGTTTAGTGTAGCCAGTTTATCTTATTACTGTTACGTTCTTTAAGAGAGATTCATTTAAGTGTGACCTAGTCTATTATTTTAGGTGCCTCTTGCATCTCTATTGGGCATTTAAGAGTTGTAGAACTCTCTAATTTATTTAAGCAGGGCACTTTAAAGCAATATCTCAGTAATTTTCTTTGAGTTTAAGGAGCCCTTCTATGTTTTGAAAATGCTTGAAGTTCCTCTGCTCTTCTAAGGATGGCAAATATTTGAACAACAAATAAAAATGTTAGAAAAGCAAGTTCAAGACAGATATGGAGGCTGAAAAACAAGACAAATGAGTGCAGGTGGTTTTTTTTTCTACATGGAGAACTCTGTTGACCAAAATATTGGTGTGGCTATTCTTGGCAAAGTATAAACTGGTCATTCCCTCAAAATACTAGTTTGTGATGTATTTTTCTTAAACACAGGATTTTCAATAACTCTTTGTAGTAAGTCACAACAAACCAATTAGCAGAAGGAAATACTTCCAAGTAACTTCTACAGCATCACAATAAATGTTTTCTCTAAGAAATATCACTAGAGATGACAGAGATTTTATCAGCTAGAAAGGGGACTCAAAAGAAGAAGAATTCACACTTCTGTAGAGGGGATTCTAGAAAAATAAGACACGAGTATGATCACATGTATGTCCATCAATGTCAGGGAGAGATTTATACTGACTGGATTTAGTGTGAACACTGTGGTTCTGCAGTCCTTTCCTATGCAAACCTCTCCCCCTACAGCTCTCTACACAGGAAAACACAGGGCTATGAAGAACAAACCTAGAAAAATATTTTATCAAAAAAATGAAATGAGAACATACAGACCAAATTCCTAAAGTAAATAAATAGATAAACTAAGACCATTCAGAGAAAGGCCATGGGGACCAACTGCCACAGCCTGAGGGAGCGAATCAGGAAAGCCAGCAAAGAAACAGTGGCCTCCCATCGGCAGGGAGGGTTACACAAGGCAACACGTGAAGCTTGGTCCAGATCCTTACACTCTTTTCCTCCTCGGGATCAGTTAGCACAGCTGGAATGACAGACCAGCTTCCACTGCCTATAGCTTTAATACTTATTTTTGATACTGCTGCCTGCCATCAGCTTGCCCTGAGGCTGATGTAGTGCTCCTGGCTGTTTTGCACCTCACAGTGAGGGCAATAAGAACAGCCTATGCAAACTAAGAACAACGACCTAAGTAATTTTGGGTAATAAACTTAATGAAGATTGCCCTACCGCTTTCTTTCCTTTCCCATATTGCCAGGAATGTATTTAGCCAGTGGGCATTTGTCAACTTGAAACTGATTTTTTGAAGGATATGGCTTGGCTTTTTTCTCAGCTTCTTGTAATTTATTATACATGATGAAAGATGAACAAACACGTAGTTTGATTTTACTTTTGGAGGGGGAATCCTAAGAGTGACAGCTCCCAGGACACCAAACGCACCAGCTGTTCTTTTATTTTCCCATTCTTCACAGTAATGACAGTCTCAGTTCTCGTTGCCAAGCCTCTTTGGAAAACATTTTTAAAATAAATGTAGCACACACGAATACATGCCAGAACAGCCTCCTTCACAACACGGATTCTCCAAGAACAGAAGATGCAAGGGTTAGTGCGTAGTTGGGCTTCATTCTGGCAAACCAGAAAACTCACTAAAAATATAGTGTTTGGTAAGCCAAGAAAAAATTGTTCTCTACTCCCTGACCCCAACTGATAGATCCATATTAATTCCCTGGGTGTAAAACCAAACAAATCTGAATTATTCTAAAGATACCAGTTCTAGCCAGGGAATATTACCCATGGTCAGAGCAGCCACCCACCGGAGCTGTTCAAGAAGATTAAATGTTGGAATGTGTCAGCAAAGGAAGCAGTAGACTCGTCTGATTTTACAGGTCAAAACATCACCACAATGTTTTGACTAAAAGAGAAGTTATAGGTCCCAAATCAGATCCTACGGAAATATTTATAGAGGATATTAAATTAGATGAACTCTTGTTCTCTTCTTTGAAAGCCATTTCTCCACACATCTGTGAATGAAAGACCTTGGAACATAAATTTTAGTGTCCTCCTTTTCAGCCAGTTCCTGGGAATTCATCTATAATAGACAATCTATTATACTTACAGTATAAATGTTCAAATGCTTGAAAGTCCTTTTTGACCAAGCTTCACCTACTCAGGGGTCTTGAGTTCTTTCCTCATAAACAAAGCCCTTCAGATCTTTGCCATCTTTTGAGGCACTGCTTCAAATTTTCTTAAATATTTTGCAGTCCTCCTGAATAATTTTCTGTTTCCTAAGAACACCATAAACCAGCCAAACTCTGCAGCTCTCTTCAAGACAGCAGTATTTCTACCCACTGATAGTTCAACATAGACACTTCCATCCAACATATAGCAAGTTTAATCTTTTCTCCCTTACTCACACAGCATTATTTCTACATGGGTATTTTCAATCCCAGTAAATGGTTTTCCCCTAATTATTCAGTATTTTTAAGGCTTTCCTCTCATTTTACTGCTTTGATTAAAGTTGATAGAACCATAAACATCTTCACAAAGTAAAACAAAGGAGCTTGCTGTCTTGTTTGCTATTTTGTAACACTGAAATGTTGTGAGAATGAAGACCCTCAAAGCTGTCTTGGCAGGTAAGTGAAAGAGAATAAGATCTTAGGAATTTTCCCTTGCCTGGAAAAGCCCTGGCTTGGCCTAGGTATAACACTGTGGTTGGTCTCAGGAGACATGAATGGGTTAAGTTTATAAAGCACTTCATTTTCCAGCCACAGCTATGGTACCTTGGGTAATTACTGCAGCTTAAGCTAGACCACACCTTAGATAAACCTGTAATGCTGGCGTTTTCTGCAAACATTTTCTTTACTGCAAGCTGTGGCTTGCCTCTTGCATATATTTGCTCTCCATTCCCAACTTGGTTTTTCCTTAGCTAGTTTGTACTCCGTTGAACCAACAAATCAGAATTTGTTGATTTAGTTCCATACCTGTTCAGTCTTTGCGTGACACAACCGTACCGGCTATGCGGTGCCAGCTGCCGTGGGGGCCTGATGGCTGCTTTTTGTGCACATGGAAAAGGCTGGGGATGAAAGAGAAGGAGGAAATACTTCCAAAGAGCAACACTGTTTTTCTTAAAGGTGAGAGAGGCCACCTTGATTACAGTTAGCACCAAGAAGGCAAATTCAGTTTTGGGGATAAATGAACATATTTCCAGCTCTCCAGTGAGCATTTTCAGCAAACTTCAGAAATGCTGGTGTTAATTTTTCATCGGACTTCATGGAAAGAAAACATCTCTGGGTATAGACAACTGAGGGCTCCGCAAAAAGCAGTAACTGTGGAGATTTTCAGTGACCTGTTTCCCTCCAGGTGTCTGCCATCACTCCTGGTACAGCTGCCATCCCTGCAGCCCAAGCAGTGCTCGAGGAGCACTCCTCACTTGGGGCAATCTTCAGACAGGCAGGGATCTGCTGGACCTGTCCCCACCAACCCAGCTCAGTCTAGAGGAAATACCTTAAGGATGATGTACAGAATCAGCCCACAACTCCTGCCAGAGGGAGGAGCAGTTGCAGGTGAAAAGCTCTTTTCCTCTCAGATGTGGAAAAGGATCTCTGTCCACAGCACCAGGCTTTCTACAGCTGATGATAGATGCACTACACAATATTAATTGCAACAGCAATCACTAATCTGATAACTTGAGCTTTCTGAGTACATTCCAGCAAAGCAAAACAAGGTAATCCTCATGCTACCTGACATTTGCCCTCAGAAACAAGCCTTTATGAGAAACAAAAGTGTATATTAAAAGCAAAGGGAAAAAAAAAAAGAAGATTAAAGGATAACATTTTTAAAAACACCTAGTATTTCACTCAAAGAAAACAGCCACTGACTTCAGTCAGAGCAGAATTTGGCTAGTGCTGACCACACTAGGACATCACAGTTTGGCTACAAATGACTAAAAGACCAAATAATCCAAAGTAAATATTTTTTAATAACAATCATATCACTTATTTTATTTAAGTTCATATTTGAAAACTAAATTAGTAGCTTAACCTTATCTAGGGTTCAAAAAAATGACACTCAATAAGTCATCATGTAGTAAAGAAATAGATTTATAAATAATGAAAATAAGATCACCATAATTATGACCTAAATATTCCCATGAGTCAAACGATTCATGACACTTAAGTTCTAGAATCTGACTTCTGGACCTAAAAAGCCAAATCTAATTTCCAAAAATTCTAAAATTTCAAAGCAAAAAATTGACATAGAAGAAGTTAGTCAAACTTCAATGTGCTAAAGGGAGAACAAGGATCGTGCTTGTGTTTGGGGATAATAGTCTGAGCTTGGAGAGAATTCGTGCTTCTGTGCCCAAAATGCAGACACCTTCCTGAGTGATTTGCATACAGGGACTTGCCATTTGATTTTAAGATGTTCACAGCTTGACATGAAGCATTAAGTGCAACAAGCATGACAAGAAGAATAAATAACAACTTTAACAGCAGGAACTAACTATATAGCAGCTCAGAATCAGTACATTGATACTGTAAATACCTGGTGCAAATAAGACAATTCGTCTCAGTTAAGCTGCAGATTTATTTGACACTTTGTGGAACCGTGATGATACGTCTTTGCTTCTGGGTCCTGTGTTCACTGATTTATGTCCCTTAAGACTACTATTAGCATGTCAATGCCCTGAACATCTTCCCTAAAAGAGTCATTCTAAAAAAGAAAAAAAAATACTTCAGAAATGGTGGCGGTAGTGAGAAAGAGGGGTTCCTTCCAAACATCACATTTTCTACGAGAATTAGACCCAGCTTCAGCAGCTTTTCTGGCAATCCTTAGTCCTTGCTTCAGAAACAATTTCTTCATTTAGAAGGAATATTACTAAAGGGTAAGAAATTGGAACAATATGCTACCAGAAATGGAAGATTCACTCTTTCAGTGGGACCACAGACTTGGCTCCTAGTCTTGGCAGGTTGTGGGAAGCTGAGATTTAAAGCAGCGATATTTTCACCTCTGCAATAGCTATTCTAAGCTGCTTACAGACAGCTTAAACAAACAAATCCTGAGACTTCCTCACTTAGGCTACAGCAAGCAAGGCACATGATTCTGCAGGTGGAGGAATTTGAAAAGCACACTAATAGATTTCCAAAGTTCTCAAACATTCTAAACCCACATGTTCTCTTTCAACATGCAGGGAGCAATACAAGTTTTTCAGCACAGATTAAAGATGAAGATCACACAGACAGTTTGTGAATCCTAACTAATCCAAAACCTCATAAGGCATTCACACAGCCCTTAATTTCTAGGCACACAAGTCTCCAGATTTTCAAATGCAGACTCCCAAACATGAAAAACATTGCTTTGCTGGATTGTTTGAATTCTTTCCAGTTTCACTGACCTTGCACAATGCTTCGAAGTAAGGCTAGTTATTTTATATGTGAACTACTTATTAAATTATCATCATTCCAGAAGATTATCCACATGAAGGATAATTCTGAACCCCAGCACATTCATGTATAATACATACAAACCATGTTCTTGATTGAGAGAATTAACATTTGCATGGCCTAAAATTCAATGGAAATAAAACCAGATAACCCAGAAGCTTTGTGCTGATTATATGTCTAAAGTAATATCACCTGAGTCCTGGTAAAGACTCTCCTAAAATTAATTGCTAAGCAAAGGAGTTATTTCAATTTATGTTACAAATAACTTGAACTCATCACGAAGCTCAAGATCTGCTTTTTATGATGACAGCACAAAACCTCTGGAGAGTCTTCTGCAAATGTTTTATTTTCATCCCTTGCATACAATATCAATCAGCCAATAGAAGATAACTGCAAGAACATACTTGGAAATATTGCAGCATGCTCCATTTCCAGTTTAAACTTCAGGTATCAAAGCTGACCTATAAACAGGTATGACTCAATATATTCTTGAGAAGAATTCATCATCTATTTTTATGCAGACACAGCAACATGCATTCCTTTCCCTCTGCAGCTAGATAGGTATAAGTGAGGAATGCAAGTAACAAATCTGTTCTTTAAGTTAAAATAACCTGGCATAGGTTCAGAGCCTCTGTCCAACAAGTAAACAACACGGTTGAAAGAGATTTCATAAGCAATAAGAAGCACAATAAAGGAGTCTTTCTGGGGCTAAACTCAAATAGTTGTAATTTACTGAGAGCAAGAGAAAGTAATTTTGTAGTAGAATGGATACAGGAACGTGAGGTGCTAAATTGCATTTTGAGTTTCATCACTGGCAAGTGTAATGAAGATGGATCTTATTGGTAAAATAATTCCTTCTACCAGCAACCTGAATGCCACCACACTGTTAACTCATGCTCACCCAGCTGTAGGTGTTCTCTGGATAGAGAAGCTATTCTAATACACAAACATCCACAAATTCTTAGGACTGCACTCAAACCAGTGATCAGAACAGGGACAACTTCATTTATTCCCAAGTACATTTAAATTAAAGCCTTTTAAACACAAATTTTAACAGGTCCTGATGTACTTTCCTCTGTCAGTTTTGGAAGTAAATTAATACTTTCAAATGTCCACTGGCTCAAAGTACCATCTACCTGTGCCCTCACTAATGTCTGAGTTTGTTCCTACAGTACCAACAACGAGCTCCATCCAGTCAGTAGCACAAAAGTAACAAAGGGAACAACTGGAAGCTTTCAATCTTTTATATTCATGGTATAACAACCTTACAACAGAAAACATAGATGGAAATCTGGCTGTATATTTATTCCTAAGTACAAACTTCAGCTTTTAGTGTTCTCAATGACCAAAACCTTTGACAACAGAGGACACCACCTCTTTAGCTAGGAATGCATGTTTTACAATTAACATATACCACAATATTTATGTGCTCCTTCAGAGCCAACAGCTCAGTTTATAGCAGTTGTACCATGGAGAAACCTTTTTTATCACAAAAATGCCATGGTGAAACCATCATTTTGTCAAGAGGAAGTATGAGCAGGAACATAACTTTTTCCTCCCTTGATGGTGCACATGCAGCTCCACCTTGAAGCAGAAATGCCACCTCTAAAAAATGAGGGGTGTACTCAGTTGTTTCTCCAAAACTTGAAGAAAACCAGAAAGTGTCAAGTCTTGCTGAAATTTTAGCTGGACAGCCCTTTCTTCTGAGCAGCAAAGCTAAATTTGAAGGCCAGGCAGAAGGGATTGGCCAGCTCAGAGTCAAAGGTGCATGTAAGGAACATTCAGGGATTCAAAGGACCCAATGGCCAGCAACCAGTGCAATTTCCCAGGATTTCCTATTGAAGGACTGAAGCTCTCCAAAAGACCTTCTATACATATATTCAATCTGCTCTTTACTGAAAATCAAATTTACACTGGATAATTGTTCATCTCCAACATGTGCCAGAACTTCAGGTGAACAGACCAGCCCTTTGCAGAGAAGGGCAACAGGGAAAACAGTCATCTTTAAAACCTCCTTTAAAAGATAATATAAATCTGTATTCTGGCCTTCAGCTGGATGCATTCCTTGGAAGCCTCTGGAACACACACTGCAGATGTAGAGGTCATAATTGCCTTAACAAGAAGCTGTGGACACATTCTTATGTCTAAAACTGCTGGAGCTCCCCATTTCTTTAATCCTCAGATAAAAATTCTCTGTTTTTAAACTGTGACCAGTCACTGCAAGGAATAACATCAGGATTTTTCTATAGCATACAACACAGCAGACTCTGGTCACATTCACAAAGCAGTCTGAGGGTATTAACTTCATCAGTCTGCTCCTACTGATGCCTTTGCATTCTCTAAGGCTGGAGATGCAGTCATTGTTGGTGAATCAAGGAGCTTCCTTTGAATTTCCACATACTAAAAGGAGGAAAATCAATCTCAAATTCAATGCTCTCTCCCCCGCCTCCTTCCAAATGGAAAAAACTGCTCCCGAAGGTCACGACGGCACTACCCTCCGAATCTTACAAGAAAGACATTAGAGCAGAACACGATCCTGTGCTCCATCATTACTGGGGGATATTGGAAAGAGGACAAAGGAACGAGCACGCATAAGTGGGGAGTGGGCTCTTTTCTTGTAGTGGTCACATTCAACTTGTTTGTTCAAGAAAAAAAAAAAGGAGTGGAACAAGACATGCATGCCTGATGCTCTTAGTGCTTAATACACTGGAAAAATTGTTTAGGAACAGTTCATCCTTAAAATTATTCTGTAAAACCATCAGTAATTGAGATCTTATTTTACCTGTTGCATAAATGTTTCTTGTAGTCCACCATATTTAAATATACTTATTTTTCCTGTGTTTTTAGCTTGATTTTCATGTGTTTTGGTGCGGGCAGCTCCCTGAACTTTCCCTTCCTTTCCTGGTCCTGCTGGTCAGTGATAGTGCATGTAGCTAGTGCTGCTATCTTGGGGCTATCAGCTGTGTGAAAGATCTTTCCACAAGGAGCAGAAGCCTTCTGCCAGTATGGATATTGAGCTCATGGCCCAATCCTGTTCACCAGTACATGTTCTGTCCACCTAACAGCTCAATTCCCTAACTGCCCCAAACTGAGGGGGCAGTAGGAAGCAGTTTACCCAATGGCAGCACATCACAGGTACTTCACTAGATCTGCTGTGGGCACTACATGAATAAACACATTATATATTGTTTCAGTTGAGAGGGCAGAGAAAAGTGCAGTCTAATTAGTAAAATGCATTGTCTATTACATCTTTCAACTGTAGAACTACACTGGGGAATATCCCTATTCTTCTATTCTTTCTCTTTTTTTTCTTTTTTGGAGAAAGCTGTGTCTAGGGTTTTAAATATATTTGACATATAGAAGAGATACTCAAGTTACTCAACTCATGGGTTCTGTCACAAGTACCCATTTTCTTAGACCACAAATCAAATTTTAAACATTAGTTTTCAAAAATCTCAAAATTTCTACTCTTTATGCACTATAATGACTCCAGAAAAAAAATGGTACATGAGGAAGCCAAAAACATTTGGTGCTGACATATGTTTTTAAAGAACTCAGCCTTGTGTACCAAGGATCATCAGCCTGGAGTGGAACTGGGTCACGAGGTCCAGTCCAGCATGTGCAGCTGCAATGCAGTGCAATCACACCAAAAACATCATACACCTCGCCCTTTGATAGTAGAAAATATTCCAATTTCCAGTCTAAATTTATTCATGGACAGTGTTTCAAAAAGAAATGCAATAAAGTATTGTGCTGTGACTTACACCTTTTGTATTACTTAGATTACAGAAACAATGAAATATGTCATAAATGTCATCTGGATTTATTTTGGTGTGCTGCTGAATGACATTCAATGGTTGACTCGTCTAATTTAAGTCTGAAGTGACTGTTAATTCATGTCTAGATTGCAGCTGAACAGGAGCCAAAGTTCATTCCACTTTGGTTTTCTGCAAAATTTAAATCAAGGAAAATGCTTAGCATTTTTCTATTCTTAATCCGTTAGCAACTTAGCACCAGAGATGAGAAATCTGTGCTAGCACGTGTGGGCCCCTGCATAAAAAAGTGAGGAAGCTCTAGGCTGACAATGGCCCACCTTTGTCTGTGCATAAGATCAATTTGGCTCCAAGATGTTCGTTCCTACTTTGCAAATCTGACCCCACTCCAAAGGGAGAGGGCTAAAATGCTACAGAAACTGCACAGAGGCTCCTTTTGCAAGGACAAAATTGGAAATTATCTACTTTTTAGTGAGGCCAATCTCCAGCTTCTACATGGCTTCAAACACAGAGGAAACTCTTACTGCAAGGGATGGGAGGGAACTACCCAGACACAGAAAAGTTTGCTACCTGAGTCACAGTCAGTGCAGGTTGTGCAGCTGCTCTGAATCAGTCTGTGGTCAAATTGACATCATGTACCATCTTATGAGCTCCCTTCAGTGACCAAGATCTGGTGCAGGTTAGAGGTTGTGTGCCCTGGAGTTGGACAAGTTTTCACCAAGTGAGAAGAGAGCAAACACTTCTACAGCCACCACATGCAACAGTGCTCAATACAAGTGCTGCCCTGAAGTCCCTGGCAGAGATGGCATCATCTCTAGCAGACAAAAACTCTGGAAAAATTACAAATTGTCATGAATATGTCACAATAACTTGCAACACACCTACTAGGGATTGAGAGCTAGAAGACAATTTCTTTAAAGCAATATTGGCCTTGTGATATCCCACTTCAAGAATGGTGAAATGTGCTTAAGCATATACCCCACATATACCTAGAGAGAAAGAACATAGGTGGGGAAGACAGGCTACAAATAGCAGAGCAGGTTAAGTTTCCCTAGGTGAAAAAAGGCAGAAGGTCCAGTGCAGGCAAAATTCAGCAGGGCCTGAAGGAAAAGTCAGGAACACCTATCAAAAGCATTAGGGAACATCAACAAATACAGAAGAACAAATTGCAAAGTGTTAGATCACTCTTTTATTGATCACAAAGTTTGCCATTTCCCAACTCACAAGTTTTATCATTGAGACCTATACCTAAGAAATTTAAATCAAAATATGCCTCCAAATCCTTGGTAAATATCAATTTTGCTGAGTATGCTAAACCTAAGGAGGTAAGCCATCTTATTTTCCCTGTAATGCACAAATTTATCTTTGCTTAATTACTGAAATGCATGTTTCAGTCTCCTATCTAAAGTGCATCTTGAAGACAATGATTGCTGAAAGAGTCCTCCTAACCCTTACCTGTCTTTTAAAGCCTTACGAGAACATGCCTGAGGTTATGCACCTCTTTCATTCTTTAAACCATAATTTATTGTAATGTTTATCAATGAGAATTTTTCCAGAGGACTCAAGCACCTGCCTGCTGTCACCAACATCAGACATAAAATCTCCAGCAGTATTATGCAATCATGGAGCATGTCCAGATATCATTTGTGCAAAATACAGCATGAGACCTAAGGTTGACCAGGCAGAGTAGTGATACCATAGCATGAACAATAAATTCCCAGTTATGTGGGCTCTGGTCATAAATCCAAGTGAATTCAAATAGTCTAGAGATCAATGCCTTTTCTGAGTAACAATTCTTCTGCATTGCCACACACTAATATTTGTACCCAGCCATCTACCTGACAGGACAAGGTAGATATTTCAAGGACAGTCCTTATGCCCAGAGAGGAGTGTTTCATGTTATACACCAGCTAAATATCAGAATGTGCAACCATGACTCCAAATGTGTCCTTTCAGTAAAGCCACATGGAGTAGACGTATGTGAGGATGGTAGAAAGGACAAAATGCTGTGCTTCCTCAAAATTCCATCATCTGCATTATTTAATGTGGGAAGGTAAAATTGCACTATTTCACACAAAAGGGAAAATGCCCTGAAAATTCAGGAGGGAAGTTATCAGCTGTGTCTGATATCCTGCTTCTTGTCACCCATATTCTTCAAGGTAAGAAACTTGGTTATGTAGGAAAAACAATTTTTTCCGCCAGCTCTCCTACAATTCCTTAGTAGCTAATTATTTTGTCTTACTCTGCCTATGAATGTGAGCTTCAAATTGTACCCTAAGCCAGCACAAAGAAACTGCAAACAGAACTTTTTTTCACTCTCCCAGGTACGAGACTCTTGTCATTTGTTACCCTCTAAATTATCTACAATTATTTTGTTTAGCGGGCTAATATGGGAACTCTGTTTAATATGACAGAAAGAACAATTTAACTGAGTTGTGCTTTGTATCACACATTAGCAATCAGCACGTTAATAAGTCCGGAAGATTGATATCAGTTTGAAAGGCAAAACCTACACAAAACAATTAATTAAGAAAGTTAAAACAAATGAACTGCTCAGGATGGAATCGGATCCATGAGACAAGCTGGTAAAAGCCCAGAAGGAAATACTCTTAATTGAAAACGTCAGTAGAAGGCACACAGTACAGTTAAACATTATCTTATCAGAAAATTAGCAAAATGTAATTTTTTTATTGGATTTTTACAGATGTTATTTTTAACCACATCAAAAAAACCCACCTCATGGCTATTGGCACAAATTGTCATAATTACTATAATTTGAAGTCTGAGCTGTGGAATGACTGCTCAGATAACTATCTCGTCCTCCTTATGCTGCATTAGGAAAGCAGCCGGGAGACATATCCTCTCATGTTTTTTTGTACTAGCTTTGGACTGCATTTGTGTCTATTATCCAATCTCATTCTTGAGAATACTAAAGAATAAATTCATTTCCCCTACCTGAAACACTGGAGGAAATCAGGAGGTTAACATTAAGAGAGGTAAAGTTGACATTAATTAACATACCAATTACCTCCCATTTGCAAGCAAATTGTTTTATTTCCTTTCATATGCTCCCTGGGGAAGTCTATCTTTTTTTCTGTATATGCTCATTGACTTTGGGAGGAAGAATCAAGCTCTAAGCTCCCAAATTAAGAGAGAATCAGAAGAGAAATAGTTAGCATTGTAGCCCATGTCCCAGGAACATGCTGTGGGGTTACCAGCACTTTTTAGCCTTGAAAACTGATGTGAAAGTGCTTTACAGATAGTGATTTACACAACACTGGGAAATTAGCTCTCTCTTTCAATTGTTTTTTCTAATATTCCAAACCTCTAAAACATATAAACGTTAAAGATAGTTTCCTTCCTTGAAGTGAATGTTTGAGGAAGTTAAAATGAAGGGAGGCGGATGGAAACACCCCATAAATGGGGTATTTATTCCTTACGTGAAATAACTATACAGCATTTTGATAATATGCAGCCAACACATACTTTGAACTGTGGTTCCACCAGCACCCATGAAAGCTAAGTAAGGTTAGAAGTTATCAGAATTTCAGTGAAGGACTTTCCAAGAAAAATGTTAAGCACTTAAGGAACTGGTGCTGGTAAATCAGTAAAGGAGCTCTTCCTGTAAGTCAGGAACAGGACAACCTCTTCCCCAAAGTGGTGCAGAGCTGATGTTCTTAGAAACAAATAACACGGGTCCTGGATCCTACACACTTGGTAACCTCTAAAGATCTTACAGTACCCTTTTTCTCTGGACTGGAGCTCTTCCTCTGAGAATCAGAAACAGGAGTCAAGGTTAGCAACACTGTTACAGCTACAAAGGTGCAGGTATGACACCCATGCTGCAGCACGCGTCCTGAGATGCCTCCTGCTGTCTCCTGCCTGACCTCTGCCTGCCCCAACACCAGGGAATTCTGTGCAATGTCCTGTTGCCCTGTCCGAGGGCCTCTCAACAGTACTTGATCTTCACAGGAAAATCAACAAGTAGGTTGGGATTGTTCCTACTTTATTCATGGGTACACTTACAGAGAGAATAAATAAAATCCTACAACTCTCTGTAGAAATAAGTGAATCCCAGCAACTGGAATGCTCTGATTACTCCTGAATCTTACAATACGAATAAATAAAAATACAAAATTGTAAATCAGAAGGGACACATTAGTCCTGATTCCCATCACACTACCTTGTTACAGGCAAAAGGATACAGGAGGTGAAAGCAGTATGCAGTACATAGCCCAGCAAGGCTACCCAGGTGTAATTCTGTAATTTTACCATACTGTGAAAGCTGTACAGGTCATATGTTCAGTAGATCTGATATCCAGGCGGTCCAGCCAACATCCCACAGGTGTGCACAGGAGTGCAGAATGTGAAAGGAAAGCAATTATGTGGGTGGGTACACACACAAAACGGCGTTTCTAAATCCCAGATGAATTCATTCCACACATCTGCATCCATTTCACATTGAGGAATTAGAAAAAGGGGAAGAGGAAGGGGGAAAAAATTCTCTTTTAAAAATATCTGAGCATTAATGCTGCTTTTTGGCTGGCTCTGTCCTCAAGCATTTCACCCTTCCCTAAGACCTAGTTCAGCAGACCCTTTGTAAAAGGGCACTGACAGGCCCAACCCAGGCATCCCGGGGTCAATACACAACCCCACCTCCTCTGCAGACCGTGCTTCTAGACTGAAGGAGAGAGCTGCAAGTAGGAAGAAAGTGAGAGAGAGGTATCCCCCCTCCTTCCAGTTTAATTGACAGGAGGGATTTTCTTGGGGATTTTAACTTGAAAACCAAACAATAAGCTACAATCCAGTCATTGTTCTGGTCACTTTACTCACATGTTACAGACCTTTATTTTATTCTGTGTCTGTTTTTGTCCTCTCAGTTTACACTTGTAGATGTAGGGACCTGGCTATGCATCTGTGTTTTTGGAGTGTTTCCACAATGCAAAGGAGAGGTTATACTACAAGCACACTAAGTGTGACAAAGTGACATTATACCAGGCCAGCAAGGGGGGGTAATAAAAGTTGAAGCAAGGTCTCTTGGGTCTCAGAGAACACAAACTACAGTCAGTTGTACTTCGTGTGTGGAGAAGGAGGGGAAGAACAGAAGTTATATCCCTGTATCACACCACCATCTGCAAAATATAAGCATAGAGACAAATAAATATCAAGCAACAGGTGATTGCTGCATTAAATTAACTTACACCTGATGGATCAGGAATGCAGAATACAATCTCTTTTTAAGTGCAGAAAAATTGGTGCTGAGAAATTGGATTAACCTCCTTTGCTGAGGAATACTTTAATCTTCTCTGTACCTCTCCAATTTCTTGTTGGTTTTTGAAGGCATGCTTTACTTAGCGCAATTGCCCTTCCCTGTTTGCAAATAAAGGGCTGTATCCTGCAGTCCTTCCCCTGAATGACAGAATTTGGACCTTAAACTGCAGTATCTTATTTCTACATGAAATTTTTACCTATTATAAGAAAGCTTAACTTTCAGTGATAGATTTATAGGTTGTTAATATTAAAGAAAATATTAAAGCAAATAAATGTTATGAATATATCAGATACTGTTGTGATAGTAGAATCTAGACATATAGATTTTTAAATTTTTTTTAATCTCAGCATCTGGACTCAAGTTCGGTCTAAAAATTAAAAATATGAACTTGTAACTCACAAGATTTCAGAAGAGTACTGAAGATTAAGTCTGAGTGGAATGTAAAGTCTCATAATGCAAAGCAATATTTATTGAGCAGATCAAAGGCATCCAGTCCACAAAGGATACATCACCTCCACATTTTTCCCCTGCTCTATCTTCTCCCAGCTCCAGTAACTCCATTTTTATTTCTTCAGCAACACCCCCATTTTCACCCCATTACATTTTGTTATATGTGTCTCATGTCCCCTGCCTGCTGTACCCCAGCTGTCGCCAGCACTTCCCCTGCATTTGGCCTGCACAACACTTAGATGCCCAAAGCAGGCAATTTCTCAGTGGATCCATTCCTCTTTGTTCCCAGGACTGTCAAATGCATTTCACATCCAGCAGAGCTCTTGTGCACCATGTATGACAAACCCTAAAACTCAATCATGCTTTCAGCTACCTGATCTCCACAGGTGCCAAGGAAAACAAAGTGTAAATGAGCTTCATTTATTGTTCAAACCCAGAGTTCTTAAAGTGGGTAGGGATTTCTGTTGACTCATAAAGTCCTTAGAAAATTACTTTCCAATAAAGCTATTTATATAAATACATATATATATATATATATATGTATATAAACAAACCCCCAGCCGTGTTCCAAAACTCCATGCTCATGGGCTGCCAAAAAAGAGCAACTCATTTTACAAGCGCCAAATAACTCAAACCATCTGGGAGAAGGAAACCGCGGCACGTAGCTGTTTCTGTTTTTCCCTTTTGCACTTCATTTAGCCCTTTCTGCCCATGCCTGCTGCAGCCCAGGGTGCTCTCCTATCCCAGGATTAGCAGAGATCCCTGGCGATTGCTCACACCTGCACCTCAGACCGGCTCCGTTCCGCTCTGTGCAATCAGCCGTGCCTCCGTAAGGCCATCAGCTCCCGGGCTGACAGGCAAACAGAGACCCACCTGATGGGTCACACCAGACACCTGCAAAGGGGCTGGAGCAGGAAGGACAGGGAGGAAGGGAAGAGGTGGAATTACACAATTAAAAGACCAGGTTGATGTTTTGAAGGGGAGGAGTATTACCTGCTACCCACAGGCACATAACAAACACCTGACTGTGAAACCAGCACTCCTATGCAACTTCCAGTTGAAGTTGTTTGCTTGTTTAATACTCAGCAGAGTAGGTCCCATGGCTGGAAATTAATCTAGTGGTTTCAAAACAAGAGGTCAGGTCTCCTAATGGCTACTGTTTAGGAAATCTAAATTTAATTTGCCACCAAATCTTCATTACCAAAATGTGAAGAAAGGCTGATGAAAATCTGAGCTATTGCTTTGTCACAGGTGCACCCTGAAAAAGTGAAGCCAACTGATTTTCCTTTCTTTCAATTGTATCTGTGAAATGAGAATATGGATCTCTGACATTCTCCTATATCTGGATTATGCCTGTGCCAGACAATTGCTTATTACTGAACAATGAGAGCACCCTAAAACATCCATAACTAAATATGATCAGTGGGGTGTGTTTATGCTTCAGCAATTAGTTGTAACAAAAGAGCACACAAACCCCAAACTGTGTGCGATTACTGCTGTCTCAAAGAACAAATGTGCATAACAATGTTCCTGAGAGAGTGTCACAACTCTGAGAGAGTAGCACAAGTGTAACTAAACAGGGCCCAACACAGATTCATCATTTGAGAAGAATAAAATTGTATATAAAAAAAAAATATGTAGAAGAGAATGTCAGAAGCAGGTGTGTTTGCTCCTGCCTATTCCCTCTCTTAAAATTCATTTCAGATTAATTCACTGTAGGAAGGGGTCTCATCTCATTATTAATATTATTTTAAATCTTGTTCTGGAAACTGACAAAACTCAGGCCTCCACTGCTATTATATATGGGCCATCCATTCATCAAAGGTAGGGATGTGATCTCAAACCAGTTTTAGCTCCAGATTATGAACTGAGTTTTAAAGGCAGCACTTAGAGAAGGATTGGCAGTAACATGTGCCTCTTCAGGCAGCACTGAGCCCCAAGATCAATTATTTTCAATTTTACTTCTTGTTTCTAACTACTGCAGAAAGTGCAGGAACCAAATGTTGATACAGGAAAGGGAAGACATCAGCTCCTTGCTTTGTAAAGGGACGGACAACAAAGAACTGCAACCTTGAGGTACTGCAGGACAGATCATGGGCACTCTCCTTTCCAGGGCACTCTCTCCTTCAGGACTAAACAGATTTATTTTGCTCCAGCCATGGCATTTACCCTTGTAGCAACATCATCATGGCCACAGCACCCAAAATATTTGTGAGAAGCACCTCAACCTTTATCTACCAGAGAGAGACGGGATGTCTCAAAGTGAGGCTGTGTACAGTGCAAACACAGAGACAACTGGCAAGGTCTGTATGTGTCCAGTGTCCACCCAAGACCTCCCACCAGTAGGGTACCCATGGAAGGAAGGTACTGAGGAAGTTAAAGATAATTGAACACTGTGGTTCCTTTGGATAGGCTACATCACACAACCCTCACTAACATGCCAAGGACTCTTTCCTCTCTTATCAGGAGCATTGCATTACCAGTGATGCCAGATTAGAATGGCTCCAATCCAAGTACACATTTGTTGACACTTACCTACCTCTGAGCAAGGACAAATTTTTTCCCAACTTCTGCTGTACTTAGCAGCTCTTCTTTCTATGATCAGTAAGGACCAGAAATTGTCAAACCCTTTGGATAGATCTGTTTCACAATTACATGTAAAATCTCTGAATATCCAGCAGTATATTGACAGTCATTGTTGAGTCTTGGATATTATTTTACAGCTAAAATCAAAGTAAGAAACAATTAGCAACATCCCACTTTGTAGGAGAGTATTTTATCAGCTGAGTAGAATGCAGAGCATAATTATATGGCTACATCCAGAGATTACACACTGCGTCAAATGTCAAATCACGTCGTGTTAACCAAGTTATCCTGGAATTGTTCAGAGATAAGTGAGAAAGAATTTGGTCTCTCTCTGTGTGGTCTCTCTGCTGGGTGCATATTTTCCAGCTGTTATCCCCCGTGACCTGCATACCTGCTGTGGACTCCTTCAAGCTTATCAATCAAGCTAGAGAACAGAAAGCCTAGCCTGACATCTGACCAGCTAACAGGAAGCAAGGAGTAACCCTCTGCTATCTAGTCCCTTTCTACTTATCCCCATCATGTAGGAAATGAACCAACACCTTGCAGAAGAATAATGAATGGAGCTGATGCATCAAGGTCAAACAGGCCTGACAGGTCCTTAAAAAAAAAAAGCAAAAAACCAAAAAATCCCCGCCAAGAACACCCTATTTACTCTAAAGTCAAACCAACACAGTCAACATTCACCGACAAATGATTAATGTAGAATGGAAAATTCCTGTTAATTCTCTGGTTTAAGAACCAGGAGTAAGAAGTGAACTTCACGAAAGCTTTTTTCCATTACAGGCCCAGAAAAGACTAAATCACCTACTTGTGCCTTTGAAAGATCACTTCTACAGGACAGATAGCCTCTGCTGGTAAGCAGTGACTTTTATTTGGGGAACATAATATTTTAAAGGAAAAAAGGACCAAAAGCAGTAGGTCTCCATGCTCTTCTGCTTTACAAGCATTAAACCCATTCACATAAGGGGAAAATGGACATAGAATGTTATTAGATGACTGGAAGGGCAGAAAAGGGTATCAAGGCCAGGCCTGTGGAAATTACAATAGCCATTTCCTCTCAACCTTGTGCAGAAGCACCAGTCCATGCATCTTCAGATGATCTCCCACTGGAGACCCAGGAATTTTGCTTGGTTTTCAACTTACTAGTGGCATTTTTTAAATTTTCCTTTTGAACTAGTCAAATAGCTGTAAACAGTCCAAGCCAGAATTTAGTTTATTTAGTGTTGCCAAATTTTGAAAATGTTCTTTTCTAAGCTGTTGGCACTTGAAGATTTTCAAACCAGCGAAATACAAACCATCATGAATGAGTCCTCTTTCATGATCCTCAGTCTTAGAACCGACACAGGTATAAAAAGCAAGACCAACATCACCTTCAATCAAGGTTGTCCGGAGTTCTATTAACAAAAAATAAAGCCACAATCTTTCTTTTAAACCAATAAGAAGGAAATTAGGAAAGAAATTCAGGACTGGGTATAGTGGGTTTTAAACCACTATATACAACTGGATCTGTGTGCCTTGAGGGAGAAAAAAAACACCAAAAAGAAAAGACTGCATCACGCCTGGAGCTTAACTTTTTCTTTAATCTATATCCTCCCTTTTAGCACAGCTGTTTACCACCATCTCTCTGAATCTGGGAATGTGTTTTATAGGAATGCTTTGTCCAATTTTAAGAGAAATTTACAATAACCAACAGATGTATTAAAAAAGAAAAAACCAACAGGGTCCAAAAAAGATTAAGAGGCTTAATTACACCACACCTATGCAACATGAGGTGCTTAAGCAGTGACAGCAAAGAGATCTCTCTTCTCAGAAAAGATCAGATATGAGAAAGTACTGAAACATTAGTAGGGCCCACCTATGTGTTAGTCTTAGACCACACTAATGTAAGTTTGCTTTTTTTATTGTTTATGTATTTTGCACGGAACAGGGAATGGAGAGAATATAAAGGATAACTCCAGGCACCCTTTCATAACTTTCTAGTATAAAAATTCATTAGCATTCCACAAATAATTGAATGCATTGGTTGAGTTGGCTTTGAGATTTCTGTCTCCTCCTCTCCTCATCTAACACTTCAAAGGAATACCTCTTTTCCATTAAAAGTCTGTGTCTTGTAAAAATTTACCACACCCTAGGATTTCCCCTCATGGAATACACTATGCAAACTTATAATTCAGGCATCTTATTTTTAGAAATTTCCAGGACAACCCCAACTGGAACATGATTGATCAGAGAAGGAAGAGGAGGGTGCGTTTTGGTAATTATATTTTCTCCTTCTCCATAAATCATAGAAATTCAATATAAAATAATTCTCCCACAATCCAGAGAGAGAAGCCACATGCAAGTCTGGTAACTCCTTTCTAGCCCAGCTCTGGTGTGAAGAAACGTGGATATAAACAGACCAGGACTGGCACCTGCACAGGGCTGTGTAACTCCGGGCAAACAAAAGCGGCAGCTGGGCTCTCAAAGGTCAGTGTTGGAGCAGCTTTGGTACCATTTTCTAACAAGAACAGCAGAAGGCAAACCCAAACTGAGTGAAAGGTGGAATCACGTAGACTTCAAGATGGGGTTAGACTTTGAAATGGGATTTGTATCCAAATGCTAGCTGAGACAGCAACAACACACGATGATGCAGTGCAATGCTAAAATAAACAGTGCTGCATTTACTTGAGCCTCTCCGCACTGAGGGCATAAAGGAAGCCATTGGCACTTTTTGTCCATGCAAATGAAGCCCAAATAAGGGTCTGGCTCAAATCTGGTAACTCAAACAGGCTAGGCCAAAAAGAAAAGCCACCAGGAAGCCTACCAAGTATTTCTGAATTTACTTTTTATTATTTTATTTCTACACAGATTAATTATCTTGAATCACTGTTAAGGAAACACAAAAGGAAAATAAAATCATAAGTTCTGCTTACTTTCCTATTTTTAAGCAGGAAAAACTTGAGAGTTTTTTTATCAAGCTTTAAAATTAGCATTAAGGTACAGTTACATCTAAAACAATAGGTAGAAATGCATAGTGCTGGCTTTTGCTTCTGTAACCTTTACAGAACAAATAAATTGGAGAGATAAAGGAATATGAAGTCATCACAAGTAGGTTCTTCCTCTTGCTACTGTTCTGCTCAGCTTTCTTACAGTCCAGAGTTATAATATCAGTGTTCCACTGTCATTTCAACTAGCATAATTACTGAAGTGGATTGATCCAGGCAAGCCACATCCTCAAGGCTCCCAGACACTACAATAGCCAACAAAGCATGGAATTAAAAGGCACCAAAGCAAGGGTGACTAACAAATTGAAATTCAGAGATTTTGAAGTAGGGATGGATCAAACATGGACTTCTGTTCACTGCAGAAACAAGAGCAGAACTCTTGTGCAAAGCACTACCTTATGGAAGCTTAGTCCTTAAATGAGCAACACTCACTAAGTGGTACAAATATTTCCCACCCAGGATTAGAGGTTACAGCATAGCAGAACTTTTTGCCAAGGCCATCTTTCCAGACCATGCATAGATAGTCACTGCCAATTTTTAGTGACATATTCAACCACCATCACAAAATGAAGGCTTTAATTTAGGAATTTCCACTTAATAATATCAGAGCTTTTGCAGAAAGAGGAGACTAAATTTTAGTGGAAAAAATAGGGTCACCACATAATATACAAGCATTATTCGATAGATACTGGTATGAACTGAACAGTGAGGATATTTGATGCTGTATATGTAAGGATTTGGTGCTCTCACTCCCAGTTCCTACTCTGCTGCTCTAACCAGAAGGACTATACAATGAAATCTAACTGAACTTCCTGCTAGCGTTTCCTCTTAGCCATTTTAGGAGACAATTGATGGTCTGTGGTATGCTGATAAAAGTAACTCAATAAAAGGAGAAGAATTTGCAGTACCATTAGGTAGAAAATTTGCAAACAAGTGATCAATGCTCTGCCGGGACAGAGTGAAATCTGCTACATTCCAAATGTTGCATCTTCATATTCCAAGCAAAATGAGCCCCATTGAGCTCAATTCTGAAGCTATTCAGAATATTTCTTCCTGGATTCATAAAAGGGAAAGAGCAAAGCATTTTCCCTATGCAGCCTCTTCCTGGCTACAAGTATGAAAAGAACAGAAAGCTGACTAGCACAATCACCTTCATCTCTTGCAATTTTGGTTAAAGCCTGTGATTCCAGCTCCACCACACCAAACTGCCATAAATCTGTGCAAGGATCTTGCCAAGACACACACAACATGAGCAAGAATGTCTGCCATGTACCACGGGGACCTTGCAACACTCAGCTCTATGTGCCTATACCATGTTCCTCATGTGATGAGCATCAGGAATTATTGAAATGCTGCCTATTTGTCAGTCCAGGATGCAGTCATCGCCAGGGCTGCGTAACCACAGCACACACCTCTGTTCACTCAGCACCTTTTGCACAAAAAGCTCTAAGAAAATAAGAACCAAGATGCACCAGTTCTTACAGTCACCTGTGTCACAGAAAGGGCCTCTGTATCAGGCTCCATGGCCCTGATTCAGAGAATAAAGGTATGTGCTGTGCCACCTCATGCTATTTCCTCAGATAAAAGGAAAAGGCTTCCATCTACAGTTCATTAAACACAATCTTAAATTTGCACTATCTTCCACATTAGAAATGAACAGCAGCTTGGATTATCTTTGCTTATTTATTTTTAAAGGATCACATTTTTTGTCATCAAGGACAGATAAAACCTCAAAACAAAGAGCATACCAGACAATTATTTTTAAATATGTGTGCTTCTGAGTCACACTATGTAAATGAGAGGTACCACCTCCCACATATACATGCACCAGAAAGGAAATTTAAAAGGAAAAATAAGGAAAGAAAAGAAATCTTGTCTTTGCCAGTGCAAACCACACACAACACTAGGGGTATTCGGTAAGAAATGCTGATTGCATCGCTGTTATTTGAGTTCAGAGTCACTCTGACTTTCAATCACGTCACCTGTACTCTTCCAAAGCAGATTCAAAGATCTAAAAGAGTAGCTTGATAAAAGAGAGGGACATTTATTTATTTATTTATTAAAAGGACATTTTTCCCAGACTTTAACTAAACCTCATCCACTCTTGTCACTCTGGGCAGACAGTTGAAAGCAATATTAGAGGAGGTAATTGCATAGATCAGTCAACAGCCTTTGTCCCCTTGCCACTGAGACTTACAGTAAAATGGGCACAAGAAAACATTGTACTGGATTAAAGGCAGGTCTTTTTCTCCAGTTGCTTGCTGCTTACCAGCTGTTGTGTTCAATGGCAGGGACAGAAGCTCTGGTGCTATCTATAGGGGAAATCTAGCCTGACACTGGCTCTTCCCCCCTCCTCCCCTTCTCTCTAGGCTTGAAACAGATTACTCATTGTTTTTAAAGTGAAACTCTACCAAAAAGTATTCTATCTTGTCATCTACCATTAAGTCATTAATCATGTGTGCAGAGCACTTTACTAGCTATGAATTTTTAGGATTTTGCATTTACAAGAACACCATCACTGTAACTTCTCAGGTTGACAAACATTTTTCTGAACCCTTTGATCTTATTTGGAGCAACTCATGAAAAGACTCAGAGTAGCTGCTTAAACAAACAGTACAGGGAACAGACAAATTTTATTAACATTTGATTGTAAATCACTGGCAGCAGCCCACATGCTGATAAAAACAGATACTGCACTGTCAAAGACTGTACCTGTTATGAGTATGTCAGAACAGTTGCAAGAAAGCTCCAAGTGTACCTTGTAAGTGACAGAATTACAGCTGCAAAGTACAGTGAGATTGAATACAAATCGAAGGGCACTGAACAGATATGCAACAATAGAATTAAAAAGTCAAAAATAGAAATTGTTTGGTGTCAGAACATTCATCATCAGCACCATCTTTAGGAGGGGAGTCATCACTCAGGTTTTGACAGCACAGACTGTAAATGGATTCTGTTTCCACAATAGTATATTTTATCTCCACATTCTGACCTAATTCAAAAGCATTGAAAAGCACAGTGGTGAGACTAGCATAGGAATTCTTAAGCCAAGTCCCATAATTTTAATCATGCAGTAGTTTAACAGGACTATTACAAACAGCAAAACAACAATAGCTCCATTGCAGCATTTGCATCACATAAGTGCATTTTATAAGAAAACACTCAAAGCCAGCTCATTTTTAGGTGTATGTTTAAATACCTTTCCCTTCTGAAAGTTACAGACAAGAGACAGTTGAAACAAGTATTTTGTTATTGATTATAGAATTTCCTCAGTTGCAGCTTACCTCAGAAACTATGGTCTGAGCTTTTCTGGAGAAAAAAACCCCACCTCATTCTGAAATAATTAGCATTGTGGGGGTTTTTTTTACTAAAGCTTCTGAAAATAAAAATCAAATATATATATAAGCAGTTATAAGTGTTTTTTACTAAATAAATTTCTGCCTTCACTCAAGGCAGATGCTAAATTATAGAAATTTTTATTACGTTTGTAGAAATTTTAATTCAAGTTTCTGATCCATGCTTTGCAGTTACGTACTTATCCTTGTGGGCTGAACCAAAAGCTCAGACCCAAAGAACTGTAAAATTTTGAAAAAGTTCGTATACAAAATTTTTGTAAAATTTTACTGAAGTTTGTTATGAACTGACATAGAGACAGCCATCTCTTTTTGTTTTCCTTTAACTTCATTTTTACGAGAAACAAGTTTAAACTTGAACAGGTACACTAAACTCCAAAGTTTTTTAAGCAACTGGCTCCAAGTTAGCTTCCTGCTGGAAGGGGAAATAGTGCATAATTGTGTGGCCGCAGCCACAGAAAGCTTAATCAAGGAAACCCCCTCCCTCCATCTCCCCACCCATTCTCACTCCTGCTCCCTTGTTTGCCACCTTGTTTCCTGCAGCAGCCTAGTGAATGGAAATTTAATCGGGATTCCCCACCAAGACCTACATCACGTGCCTGGGAGCTGTTTCAGCCTTTCTCCCACTCTGCACACCAATCCTTCCCCAAGCCACATCACCCCACTGGGGCCTCTTTGGGAAAAGGGCAGGAATTCCTGCGCATTTGCCTTTGTTTAGAATGGAAACAAGCGATTAACTCTCTTTACTCCTAATGGAAGTTAAGGGCAGTGGTTAAACTTGCCACTTTCAGCAGGGTTTAACACACCTGAGTACACCACCTTTTACAGAAGGAAACAACATGCCAGTGCTAAAGGAGCAGCTGGGTTTGATGCAACAGCCCTTTTTGTAAAATTAACTGGATGGAAATCTCTGGAGGATCTCAGGGCTGGAGTCACAAAACCACTTTCAAAGGAGCTTGCTCACTTCGCTTTTACATTAGGAGACTTCCCACAAAAGTCGAGTCCTAGAAGCCTATGGCACAGCCATATAACAACATCTTTGTCCCAAGATACCATCGAGCAAATATTCTCACATTATCTTCAAAAATGGTCCTGGGAAATGTGTAGTTGCATTAACTCCTTGTGAGACATTTTTAACATCTTTACATTCCCATGTAGATCCACCTCAATACTGGGCAGACCAATATTAGGCTTGCAGACACACAAACACATCCTAAAAGATGAAGATTAATAATCTAGGAGAGACTGCACATGCCTTTCAATATTCTCTTTTTTGGTTGTGAATTGTGGCCACGTCAGGGCACCCAATCAGTTGCTTACATGCCTTACATGAACTTGTAATTAAGATTCAATATCTCAGATGAAGACATTGAATGCTGAGCCTGAATCCTGTTCTCCTGTTAACAGATAAAGAGTACAGGACAGTGTTTGGCTGGTCTTACTTCAGATAACATATCACTACTTACAAATTGGATAAATTAGCTTCACTACACCAACCTGAGGTGCAAATCAAACAGTAGGATTCCCAGGAACTTGCAGATGCAAAAAAGATGGGTTACAGTTGCACGGCCAATTTGCTTGCCAGGTTGCCACAACTGCACATGAGGAAGGGAAACAGGCCTGTCAGATGTGGATTTGCATATGTAATTAGCAGGGTTAAATAGAAAGACACATGTAAGTTTCACCCATAAGTGTTTTTGCATGTGTACACATACACACGCCAGAAAATTGGGGCTTGCAAGTGTCCTGATAAAACAACTTGAAAAGTAAGAGCTCCACAACACAGAGACTGGGCAAAAGGCCAGGAACTCCTGAGTTGTAATCTCATCTGTGCAACTGAATCACTGTGGGTTTAGGCAAGTAATTAAACTTTCCACTGTCTTGGTTTTCTACTTGTGTTAGATACAACCCAGCATTTTTCCCTTTATGTATGAGAAGGGTAAATAAAGATAAGAGTTAGCACTTTACTGCCTGGTCGTTGCAGTTTAAAGCACCAAGAATAGTGAATTTATTATGTTACTTGATTCTAGATTTTTTCTCTCATCCCACAGATATACAATGATAGCTGCAGAAGATATGACAGGTTTATGAATCCTTCAGTGTAGGCACTACATAAAACCAACTAAAATTAATTATTTCAGTGAGTAAGACAATGAAATTTTAAGATCATTTCATACTACAAATTAGTTTCTCAGGACAAAGATTTCCTGTTACATTAGTTTGATATAGTGGAGATATTGCCATCTCCTGTCGTGGTAGATATTTTATCAACATCTAGTAATAACCAAAACCGAGGTTTTCTAGAGGTAATCTACTACCTATTCAATGAGCTTGATTACTTCATCAGCTTCATGGTTTTCTTGAAACAATAACACAACAGCTCTAAATCCTTTTAAGACCTAACAAATAAGCTGCATAGCATCCATAAACAGAAGCCCAGGTTCAGAGCGTGGAAGTCTCTTCTGAGATATGATTTGATTTCTTTGGCCCGTGCAAAGCAAAAGTTGCACAGTTAAATTTAACCCCACTTGACCAATGTCAGTTAAAACCAGATAAGAGCAAAAAGGAAAAACAGATCTTCTACAGTAAAACAGCTCAACTTATATCCTGTTCTACAGTGAGTTATACACAATCATTAGTGTGTAACTCACAGCTCCTAACACAACTCTTATCACCTCTCTTTTGACCTGGGATGTGTAATGGGCTGCCAGCTGCACAGAAGGGACTGAACCAACCCCTTCAAGGGAAGTCCTACCTGGAAGACTGGATGAGATGGACACAGATGAAATGTCACAGGACATGAGACTCATGCAAGGTGGTGTAGGTCCTTTCCTTGTTGAACTGTAAACCCTAATTACAATCTCTTCTTTCCATCTGTGAACTGACTTGGAACCTCTGTCCTTGAATCTGCCCCAAGAAAATGTCTCCATAGAGGAAGTGAGAGATATGATGTGATTTACCACCATAAACTAAAGTGAATGTTCCTATTTAAACTTTATTGCATCTATTATTTCCATAGAGCATGACTGTTTCCAGCAAATGCCTATAAGAATGCCAGCCCTTTTGTATTGCCTGCAATTAGCTTATCTCCAATTATATAAACAGGTACATGATGACAGTCTTTGGTAATAGAGGTATTATGGGGAAAATAAGGGTTGCTTTACTTTGAGTGTAGGTCTTAGCAGAAAATAGATTAAAGCTTATGTGGATATACAAAATAATAGGCTAATTCTATTGTCTGCTTCCCCTAAATTATTTTATTAAATGGAACATATTAATTATAATGAAAGAGAACCCCTGACTCTGTTGGCTTCTAATGAAAATTCCTTTGTATGATCACGGCAGGATTTCCCACCATTTTCCCTTTCTGATGAAATTAACTCCCTATGGTTGGTCACCAGGATAAGCTCATTTTGGCCAATCAGCTTGGGAGCTGCCATTTACCTCACAAAGAGAGAAAAAGGTATCTGCTGTCATAGCAACCAGTGGCTTTGCTCTGATCATCTTTGGATCCTTCAGCATAATGAAAAACACCGGCTTGCTTTTTAGATGATTAATCTTTTCCCCTGTGAACCTACTTGAATACATTAGCAAAACAAGTATGAAAAATTTGTTTATCCCAAGATAATCATTAGAAAATTACCTGCAAGAGTAATTCTCATTAGGGCAGAGTTTGTGAATAGGAGACCATATGGTGAATGAAAGCAGCAAGAAGCAAGAAAATCTCCAAGCTGCAACAGGTTGCAAAGTTTACCAGATTTCAGACTGAATGTGGAAATTGGTTAAGCATCAAAAGTTGTGGAAAATTGTTTTCTTACTAAAATTTCAAATAGGTTTTAAGGAAGACTCAACAGATTTTACAACCAGGCCTGAAAACCCTTACCTACACAGACAGTCTTTTTGTGTGTGACCAGTTGTGCAAATTCCAGAGGGCCTGATCCCAACCACATCTTGTAACCCTGGAGAATCTTAACTTCAGTGGTGCTAAGATCAGAGCTGAAATCATGGAACTAGATTCTTATCTTACACTAGTGTGAATTTAGATGTTATTATTTTGATATTTAAATGGCACTACAAGATTAAAATTATAGAAGATTTTATACAACTTTTGAGAACAACTCCAGGAGAAAATGCAAAAATCTTAAGATTTCATAATATACTCTCTGACTTCTTTGGTATTCAAAATCTTATTTTAGCTATGTAAATGATGAGAAGTTAATATTGTACTGGGGCAAGGTGAAAGAAAAGTGAGATCATTTGCAGTATTGAAATAGTTTAATTATGTTATACCCACAAGAAGTCCCAGTAGAACAGATTTGGAATGCATAGTATGTAAAGCCAAAATGACTCCTCCAGTTTCAACAAATCATTAGAAAAAGATAGAGGGGAAAAAAAAAGGAGGAAGATATAAAAATTCCTATGAGGTATCAGCTTGGTTCTGAGAGCAAAACCTGATGCGATTCTATGGAGTCTGTCTCAGTACACTGGAGCAAGACTGTTCATACCAAAGGATGTTCCTCTCAATTCTCTTGTCTATACATACAGATTTCTCACATCAGCAAGAATTTTTTTCAAAACTGGGTTGTTTGGTTAAGTTTCTAGTCATAAGCCTAAGATAAATAAATCAGTAATGTCCTCTGTTATCACACGCTGTTTACCACAACAGGTAAAATATTTTGATTCTAACTCTTTTGAAAGCCTGACTGTAGTGTTATAACATTTTCAAAGAACAGAGTGCCATCCTTTAACCTCAGTGCCAGGTTGCATTGTCTTCCAGGATCAAAGTTACGTGATAACAGAAATGTAAGAGGCCATTTCCCTGTGCAACACTTGCATTTGAACTCAGTAAATAAATATTTCACATCAATGATACAAGTAGTTAATTCTAAAGCTCTCCTAGTTGTTAATAGTGGTTTCTAGCTCTAAGAGTTTTGGGTCTATTTTTTATTTCCCTGAGTCGTGAGCACTTGCCCTACTCAGGCTGTATCTCCTTCCTCAAACAGATTTCTAAGAGCTATCACAAACTAGGTAGGAAAGCACATCCAGGATTACATATTTACTGTTGGGTGAACCCAAACCAAGCCCATATTTTTTCAAATGCCCAATTCTCAACAGAAAGATGTCCCTTACAAATTAAACATATTGGATTTCCCAGACACTGGTTTTCCTCCACTTATTTATTTGTAGCCTCAAAGAGAAGCTGGCTGAAGAGCACAGAAAGGACAAGAATAACTCTTCCTATTATGGGTGAATCTAGGAAAAAAGAAAACTCCCTAGCTATTTATAGCACAGCTCATCACACACCTACATTTTTTTAGAGTTTTTTAGAGTCCTACAAAACTCACTCGTTTTCACCTCTCCTTAGGCTATTCCATGGAAATACCCACAGATATATCAGAAAAAGAAAATGTTTAAACATCGAGGAAAAACAGCGAAAGAAATGCCTGTATTTCCAATTTGTGAGAGTACTTGTAGCTGCTGGACTTCCAACTTCACTTTGCAGGTGACCTTAAATCTTGGATGAGTTTTGTATGAATTTCTAGTGGAACATCTCAGGGGAATAGTCTCCAAACTGAACCTCCTTGATCTAAGATATAGGTGGCAGGAGGTCCCAATCAACTGCTGGGTAAAGCAAGATCAAAATAAGCATGATTAGCATGTCCAAAAATCCATTTTATTAAGCCAAGCCTCAAGTATTTAGCATGCAAATTTTTCCAGGGCCCTTGATGGAGCATTACCATCAGCACCAACCGCTGAAAGTCGTAACAGATGCAATAGCATCTCCAGGGTGACTTCAGATTTTCATCCATATGAAGTAATTAATCCTTACTTTGTGTATGTCTGGGTGTATTTATGTGTTTGTTCTGTTATCTTACCTATACTATCTACAGTTATCAGCTAAAACAATTGGAAACTTTAGTCCCCCAGCAGTACAGGAATGCACACATTAAAAAACATATATCCTCTAAAATGTTTATTCATGGTCATTTCTTACTTTCATATTGTGTTAATTTAGCACTGACAAGAAAATCCTGTGCATTTGATGAAGAGCTTTTTCCATACCCTTAATCTGTCTCATACCAATCAAGAGAGGTGAAAAATATTCTTTAACAATTAGAACTCCACAGATACATGTTGTGCATTAAATGGTAACTATGTAATTAGAAGGAACAAATTTAAAATCTGACAACAATTGGTGCATCTCCAGCATTTAAAATGATTCAATTATTAATAATTCATGCTCAAAACCCCATATGTGGGCAATGAAGCAGAAAGAGAGATGAAAACGAAGTCTGATCCATGACTAACCTTACATCTGTACAGAGCCTGACTAAACAGAGTTACAGCATTATGTTTTCTACAACATTTACCCAAATACAGTAGGAAATTGTCATACCATAATATGTATTTGCAGTGATGCTCAACAGTTAGTTAATAGCATGGGGGAGGGGAAAGTCATGCTAATGCACAAGAATCCAGTTACATGTACAGTTCCATACCAAGCCCTGTGAATCAGAGCTCTGAGTGGCTTAGACAAATGAAAGATTTTAATTTCACATGAGTTAAAGCCAAATTTGCTTTAAAAATTTAGAGGATCTGGTTCAGTCTTTATGATTTTGGTGCTGGTTTGAACAAAAATCAGGAAGTTTAATCTCTAGTAATGTATGGTCAGACCTTTGATGAGGAACAGTCATCCTTCTGAGATGCTAGTCTACATTTAAAATAGTAATTAGAAGATGATTCACATTGTCTTGTAGCTCACTTATCCCATCCAGCAACTTGTTCTGAAATGTTGTTATATCTGCTCCCAGGAATTTATTCTCAACTAGAAATTTGCACAAGTAACTCAATAGCACAGATGTCTTTGTATCAATTCAGCCCAAAATCAAACCTCATAAGTGAGATTTCTTCTGTTAACCTACAAGAAACAATTACTTACTTCTAGACCTAGGTTTTACTTTCTCATTTTTCATCAGCTTTCCTTTTATAGCTTTCTTGGCAAATTTGATGCTGCAATAATCTGCATATGAAAACAACAGCAGTGATGTGTCGGAGTTAGCTGCAAAGCCATTTTTAAAGCAGCCCAAACCAACGAAGCTACACATTATGCTAAAGTCTTCCTGATCCAAGCTTTAAAAGACTGAGGAGCACAGAAAGGGAAAAGGTGCTAAATCCTTGCATTAATAATAATGAAAGAATATTGAATTACTGCTGTAATTTTTTACCACTACTATATCGCTGGACAAAACTAAGAGGAGACCTCCCAGGATAGAAATGCACACTCAGTATCCTTAGAAATACAAACAGGCATATGCAGTGTTATACCTTTCATTAAGTGCCACAGATATTTAAGAAGCAGCCCATCATACATTTATGAAGAACGTAGCCATATTTTTACCATTAAAATATACAGTTGATTTATGTGGATTGAAAGAGATTACAAAGTTAGTATTTTAAACACACTCAAAAAAAAAGTGTAATAAATAGATCTGTTTACTCCTGCGACCTTTTTGATGTCCTGGTTCTAATCATCGTTCCATATGTGGGGGGATGAGGGAAGAGACATGTTTATTCTGCAGCTGATTTATTACAAAATCAAGACCATTCAGATTCAAATTCCACCCCTCTTTAAATACATTGTTGCTGTTCTCTCTTTCGCACAATTTGCCACCACATGTAAAGGTCAAGTCCACTGGTAAAGTAATTCATATGGTTATCCAGATCCTATCCAAGCCATAAATTAATGCAACAAACTGCCTACAGCATTTCTTCTATTTCTAATGTTATACACAGGCAAGTCCAGCCTAGTGTACTGATAATTAAAGTAAAAACTGCATACACCTCCCCCAAGAACACACAATCCAAACAGGAAGTCAATTGGTTCCAGTATGAGACTTGCTGAGGGAGACAAGCAATCACCTGTAGCAAATGTCAACTTCCAGCTTTCAGTGGAAAAATTAGGTTTGCTTTACCTCACAATTGCCACCTCTAACATGATCAGAGTGAAGAGCCAAAGGAGGGGAAAAAAATCCTGCAAAATTTCATCAGAATCCTGATGTTCCTGATTTTACACAAAGCAACCAGAAGAGCTGCAGGCTGGTCTCCTAATGCTCTGAAAATTAAGACTTATGGAAATCATATGTGAACATGTTGTTTCTCAGAACTTGCTGCTTTCTTACAAATCTCAAGCCTGTGGTGGAAGACGCTTTGCAAATGGGTTTTGCATTCTGGAGCTAAAATAAGCTTCTTTGTTTTGAAACCACAGACTGATCATCAATGATGCCCTCAAGAATAGTCAAAGAAGATTAAAAGAGGTGCAGGATTTTTTTCTTTTTTTTTGGTACAGTTAACAGTTTGATTAGTAAACTTAATCCCATAAATAAACTAGAACAACTCACCCTGCAGACTTCACTGGAAATGAGCTAATATGTACCTGCTGAAGATTCAACCCACAAGGAGGTAGTCTCCTTGGAAACCACTCCAGATGGTCTGAAATACAATAGAAACAGTCACTGGAGAAACTTACTTTAGTGTAGGTGCTGGGAAAGGTGATGAAGGATCAGGATTTTGCCCCAAAAATTAACTGTCTGAAGAGGGAACACTCAAGTATGTTATGTAGTGTAAGTAGTGTAGGGAGTCCAGGGTAGACCTGGGAAGAATCTATATTACAGAAAACAAGCAGAGCCTACAATATGTCACCCATCCCTAAATTACTATTTCCTTCACTGAGGCTCTGTGGCTGAACTCACATCTTCAGGGCAGTTTAACCCACAAGAAAGTAGTTTACCCAGCACAGCTCAAACTCTGGTCTAAGCCTGGACATTCACAACACCTGCTAATACTCTCCTGTTCTCACGTGTTTTTTAGAACATCTTTCATTCCTGATTAGCATTACAAACAGCTATTTTCTGCTGTCCTCTCTCTCCTCCCAAGTCTTTCATAAAACCTGCTGACTGATTTATTCAAGCACTTATCTTTTCACTTGCTGTCACCAGACAGGTGCACACTTGCAACAACCCTTGTAGCTGAGTCCATTTAACAGCTCTGTTAGGGGCCCATCCTTGCAGGACACTGAGCTGCACAGAATTTAGATACACATCGAAAGCAGTGATTTAGGGCTCTCTCCAGCTTGCAGGCAGTGCTCAGTGCCTTAGGCATCAGTTTCTTTCTTGTTAAGACGACTGTAAAAGCACCATCCCATCTAACTGTTTAATGTTATTTTAATAGGCTACGTTACAGGAACTTGACACAGTAGTGGTTATCTGGGCAGAGGCTCCATTTGCTCCAAGGACCTCAATCACAAAAGTAATCCCTAAAAACAGACAGATAAGAGAGTTTGGACAGTGTTAGGGTCCAAGCATGGATGATCTTGTTTGCATATTTTAAACCCACTTGATCATACCTACACTCAGATATTTTTTGTTCATATTTTACTGTCAAAGACTAGAGATGGAGAGGGAGAACAAAATGAAGAACAAATTCATTGGGAGATTGGCTTATTCTTTTAAAGCCACTAAGACAGTAAAGAAAATCCTAAAGAGGTACTATTCACCTAAAGTAAGCAGTTTCCAGAATCCCTTTCTTCCTGCCACCCCCCAGTACTCATATCCCAGGCAAACTTTTCATAGGAGTAAATTTTGACACTCTAGGGGAGCATGTAGGACAACAGCCACAGTTTACACAGCCACATAAAAAGTGCATGACTTAAGAGCTAAAGCTAGTAGAGACATTCTTCACAGAGATCACTCCAGCTGCAGGTGAATCGTAGACCACCTCAGATACATCTACACACACTCCCTCTTCCATGCAAAAACCAAGCTCACTGCAAAGAGAACACCACCACAGAATTTAAACATAATGTTTAAGCAGTTTCAGTCTATCTCCCAGGTATCTTCCACTAGTTCTCCCATGGAAAATTATCCAGAACTCAGCATCTGAACTCAAGCTTTTTTGGAGGTGACAAAAGTCTTTGTAGGAAGGAAACCAAGTGCAGTCTCAGTCAGTTCAAAGACCAAAGACTCTGTTGAGGGCACTATAACGTTTCTTTCCAATTCCAGATCAGTATCATACAGCTGAATGCATGTCCTGCAGCTACAGCCCAAACAACTTGGCTAAAATACCCAGGCTAAATTCAAAAATCTTAATGTAGTGAAACATTTAATATAATTTCCAGGAAAAGTTACAAGATCACACTCAAATATACACACAGCATTGCACTCAGCATAAACAACACTGTGTGTAAAATTAACTGTCAGCTCCTGTAATTTAAATTCTTTTAGATTCAAACAATTTGAGTGTTTCCATGAAACCTGAAATCCCAAAACATTAGGAAACTTTGACAAAGCTCTTGAGTATAAAGTTTTTTTACCCTAAACCACTAAAGCAAATCACATGAAAAAAAAAAAAAATTCAAGTAACTGCAGTGGGAAGAAATTCAAAGCAGCAATAAGTTTATTTTCTTTCATTCCTGGGTCTATCTTTTAATTTCCTTATTCTTAACTTATATATCAGGAAAAAGGTTCTTGGCAAACATCTTCTCATCTAGCCAGACTGCTAATGCCCTTGTTAGTATACATTTAAATCTTTTGTTTTCAAGTAATCTTCTAACTTACCTCTGAAATCAGTATTATATAGTTCATTTTTGAACATTAGTCGGCAGCACATCCTCATAACACTTTTTTTTTATCCCACACAATACAATCACGTGTAACCAACTCTCCTGTGTGGTAGGAGCTACAAAGCCAACAGCAAATGGTTCTGAGTTAGGCCTGACAGAGTCTTCTCTGGGAGGACCAGGGGATAGTTTTGTGCAGGGAATGTTTCACCCATGGTTATACCTTTTTGACGTTGCTGGCAGGTTGGAGAAGGGGCAGCTCTGTGCTCACATCCAGCTTCTTTTCAAGGCCTCAGGTTCAGAGGATGCCCTCAAGCTTTGGTCAGAAACAGACTGTCCTGACACACTCCCCATGGTCAGCTTTGGGAAACAGCTGCATACCCAGGAGAAGGTAATTTTTGAGGCACCCTAAGGAGCAGCACTTCTGAATGAAGGAGACCATGGGGTTTGACATTTTTGTTACTCGCTTCAGGGCTGGAAGGAGGTTCACAACCCTATCATTTCGTTTATGGATAATGATACCCAGCATTTAGGACCAGACCTTTTTAAACATATGCTGAAAAGATGAAGGCTATTAATTTAATGAGATTCATACCCCTCATAAATCCCATAAGGACAAGCATGATGAGAATGAACTGCTCCCAAGTGACCAGACACGTCAGTGCCATGCCACAGCAGGTTAGCTGTATCAGAGGCAGAAATGTGCAAATAAGGACACTTATTCCCTAGACAGAAAAATCCACAGCAGGCTGTGAGATGTGGGGATTTCATGTCATCATTCTGAGGGTGAGGTGGGGACTGAGGCCTCCAAACCTGACCCGAAGCCTTGCTGCCTCCCTCCGGCAGGGAGATGCAGCTGGGCAGCCTGGCTGAGGAGGAGCCTTTCCCACCCTCAGGGAGGATTTCTGCCCTGGTCCCGAGAAACCTATTTCACAACCCCTTTATACTGCAAAACTTCTCAGGACTGACCCAAAACCTGGAGGTTTCTTGTCAGAGGGAGAGGCTGCAGCAGGCAGCTGAGGCCTCCTGAGGCACCTTCCCCCTCATGGCATTGACCCTCACGGGAGTTCCTCAGTTTGCTGTTGAAGCAGGAGAGCCCCAGGAAGAGGGGCTCTTGTTCAGCCACTTCCTCAGAACAGGGCTCCCTCCATTCTTGGCCTTGGTTGACATTGGATTTGTTCCAGACCATAAAGAGAATGAGGGAAACCTATCAGCCTCGAGCCTCAGGGCCAGATTTACAGGCAGAAAGAGAGTTCTGTGATCTTTTTTCATGTATTTATGGTTACGGTCAAAATAGGCCTCTTACTTTCAATCTGGAGACACTTTTTATTGCTCACCTTTTCTCATATGTCCTCAGGCACACAGAGTCACAGCAGAAGCAAGCCAGGCCTGGGACTCAGTGCAAACTATTGCTTGTGTGGAAAGCTTTGCGCTCCCTGGGTGAGGGCAGACAGCCGCATCTGCACTGGTGTAGATCAGTCTGGTACCAGCAAGTGAAAGAGCTGAAGCAATTCTCAACCCTTACAGCCCATAGGTAACTACTTCATTAAAAATGCAGTTTGAAAAATTTCCCTTGTCCAACAAGAAATCAAATTCAGGCAGATAACACATCTTCTAGAAAAATGTCACCAATTCAAAAGTTCCTACCCATTACACCCACTACAGTGTTTCCTTGGCTTTAACTTGGATTTCAAGTTGGACAAGGCACATGGTAAAGTCATTCTTGCTCCTTGGTAAGATACTTCCTTTGGTTAAATAAATGTAAAGGAGCTTCCTTTACAGCTCCTAATTTAGTGAGATTTTGTTTTTCTCTGACTACTTCCAGAAATTGGATCTTGCTCTGGCCAGTTAGTTACTAAGACACTCTTTCATATATAATACATAGATGCACATAGTAGTCAAACAGTTACCAGAGTCACAATCTACTAACAGCAATTCAGCTGAAACAGTGACACTTTTTACTTTGTGCTGAAAAATATTAAGGATGCTCAAATACAGCCACATCTCTGATCTCTGCTTAGGGGGACTAGCTGCTTAAACTGTGATGACAGATGACTGTTTCACAGCTGAATATGTACTGTGTCTAAATTCTTCCTTTGAAGGTACTTGTGTGATTAATTTGCTTTTTATCCAACTGTTAAATAAATTAAAGTTACTATGAGATATGGAAGAAGAGGGTTCATTTCCTTTAAAGCCTTCTGAAAACAAATATCATAACCATAAAGATGTGGAAGTGAGTTTCCTTGACTACTCAGTGTTCTTTTAACCTTAACTTGATCATGCCAGATTAAAAAAAAATAATTAATTACTTTTATAACAAGAGTATTTATTATTCATAAGGCACAAACCTCTGCTTAGAGCTGTGGGAGATTCTGAAACCACAGTCCCATTGGTAGGAAAAATTAAAATGAAAATCATCTTTAGAAAGGGGGTGGGAAGGAGTAAGTAGAGAAAATTTCATGAGAAAGAGGCAGACAAAAGTAGCCCCTCCTCTTCCCCACCCTCAAGCACTAAGTTCTGTTTCAGTGAAAGCTCTAGTGGTGACAAAATTGCCTCCACTGAAATAAATGGAAAAATTCCAATTGCCACCAAATGGTGGCAACTGGGGTGGGACTCGATCCTGAGAAACTTCTTTAGTCTCAGCTAAATAAGAAGTACAGTCTAGAGCCTGCTTTAGACTAGAGACTGCTAGAGACTTTTTAGCACTTTTGCCTTCAATTCCTGCATACCTCAGAACAAGCTCCTGCTTTAAACTCTTTCATTGCCATTTTCTCTGCTGTAGCCTGAGAATATTTTGCTTTGCAACCATTAAGAAGATAAATGCATACAAGGATATTTTAATTTATTTTTTGTTAAAGGAGAAAAGTAGACTTTCTTAAACAGGAAAAAATCCCTTCTTGCTAAAGAACATAGCCCTTCTCTACCTAGCAAGAGAGCTGAGTTGACTTTACTAATTTGTGCCAAGTGGTTAGAGATCCTCTGATGAATTTTTACAAGATACAGAGCATTATTATTGCATTATTTTACCTGCTTCACTTAGCATATTTTATGACAAGATTCTCAGGGAGCTCCTGCAGAGTGCACAAAGGTAACTTTAACTGAGCTGTCTGGGAGTCTGACATTAACCTTTCCAAACAGGTTTTGCTTTATGCTCAGGGCAGGGGTTTATTAACTGGCTGAATGAATCAGCCAGCACACCAAGCTCTTACAAATGCAATCACTTATCTCTTTACATTCAGTATGGACATCTAAGTGTCTGAACTTCCATGCTTTTACCTCCAGCAGCTTAAAAGGGGACTAGTGCCTGCATTGCTGGGCTTGTTTTCCTCCCTGAAGCCTGCAAGCTGCATCATGCCCGAACATGGAGCTCCTCTTGGATATCAAAACTTTCAGACAGTTTATGTTCCTAAAGCAAACACCACCAAAGAATTTGACAGCCCACACACCTTTAGGGCACTTACATTACAGACATCAGTACATGTCAGAAAGGTTTAAGATGGGATAAAATAAACAGGCATAGAGTTATTGTCCTTAATTATCCTATGGATTTTCCCCCTTTCCATCCCCCATGGCCTTTTTTTTTTTAAACACAGAACCAGAAAAACATGAATGATCAGCAAGTCTGGGAACACGGTGAGAATCAGTGCGGTTGGACAAAATCCTCACGGAAGCCTCAGAGCCAACTGGAGCTTGCCAAGAGACCACCCGCAAAAGTGTCTGGAGACCTCACCAGTGCAAATTAGACTGGCTCCCTGGAGAGTCCATGAAAAGAAATAGCTTCAGAGCCTGACTTAGTCAGACTGCCTTGTACAGACACTACTATCATCTCCCTGGTGTCAGTCACTTTGAGCCATGGTCCAGCCATCCCTGAACAGCACGGACTGTTCAGTACCATCCCCACAGCAGGCCCCACCCATGATCGTTCTGAGAGTGGCAGCCAGATCTCACAACACAGACACCAAAATGATCAAGGCTATTGCCACTTCCAGATAATGGTAATGTTTAATCCCAACAAACTTCACCATTCTGCACATCAAGTATTAAAACCTTCTTTCTGTTCCTAGACTTCTCAGGAAGACATCTGTGGATGTTGGGAGAAAGCACTAACTTGTCATCTCCTCAGTTCCATTTCATTATTTCATTTCAATGCCTTATATACTGTATAGGATAAGGAAAATATAACAGCAGTTAAAAAATTGTGTCTATTAATTGATAAATAAACTTCACAAAAACATCATCTCCTATCGCCACCAGTGCAAACACTGGCTGCACAAGCAGTTGGATAGATGGACTTGGAACTTTACTAAATCCATCCAAAACAGTTCAACATAGTATTTGGATCATTCCTTCTGAGCAGAGCCTTTAATTGCCCTACAACTTTCCTTTAATTATTAATGTGTGCAAGGTATGTAGTATGAACAAAATAAACATCCTGCAGGGCTTGGCATTATATATTGGATTCTTTTTTTTTAAAGAAAACAAAAATAAAAAACTGATGTGGTCAAGTAAATATTATGAAGATTTTCTTTGAGAAATGGAAATTTGGAAAGCAGAAGATGTGAGACACACCACTGCAGGCAGGATGTTACACTACAGGATTCCTCTAAATTAATCAAGCAGGAGATCACTAAGTTTGAGAAAAAGAAAAAGAAATACCGCCTAACAAAAATTATTCTATCCAATTTCATAATCACAAATTTCAGGCTGCTGGACAATTTTCTGCATCTGAAAATAAAGTAACATTTTAAGAAACATTGACATCTGGTTCTGGAATTATTCATGGAGAGATTTCTTGGAAATCTAAGTGGAGTTACCTCAAACATATACAGGTGTGAGGAGCCCAGTCACTTCAGGATTAACTGTTCTTCAGAAACCTTAACAATGATAGGAAATTTGAAGCTCCTCTTGAACTTTTCTACTAATTCAGTAATTACTGCTGTGCCTGAAATTGGCCTCCTTCCTGTAAGTGCTCAGCATGCATTTTCAATCAGAGGTTAACACCTGAATTCAGATTCCTATTAACATCCAAGGTGGACTTAAAACAAAAAGTTGAATAAATCAGGGACTTTTCCAAGCATAATATTTCAGTGGCCCACATAGGCAAACACACAGTATGTGCTCTGGAAATTTGAAGATTTACAACAGAGCATGATCAAACTACGGTCAACTCATCAGATGCGTGGAATACTAGGATTTACAGATATCACCTGGGATTAAGCACTTTGCATGTGATCACACAGATACCTCTGTTGCTTTGTCACCAACTACAGTTAGGCTTTTAACTGATGAAATTTAGCATGCACGGAGATGACACTCCAAGTTTCAGCAGTGAGAAATGCATATAGAAAAAATTTTACACACTTGCACAACTGGAAACCTTTCTTTAAGGTCTAACTTCAAACTCAGATGAAGGTGTGCAATCCTCCTTAAAGCAGCCAGGAAGCACATTGTTTAACCAGCTCTTTTAAAAGGGGTGTCCTGCTAGAGAGGGACAGGGGCAGGGACAAAGGGCAGGTGAAGTGAACAAGCTTGTATTACACATGTGATATTAAAAGAATTGGACACGTTATTAGCTCTTAGGATAAAACTGTAACGCTATAAAGGAGATTGCTGTCTTCCAGTTGTCATTCTGAGGGAAAGCTTATGACCCCAGTTCTTCCCCCCAAAATAGATTTCCATGATGAATTGTAGGCAGTCTTGAAATATTTAAGACGCAAACCTAGAAGGCATTTTCCTTGAGGAATGACTGAATTAACAACTAAAGACTGTCGAAGTGNAGTCTTGAAATATTTAAGACGCAAACCTAGAAGGCATTTTCCTTGAGGAATGACTGAATTAACAACTAAAGACTGTCGAAGTGCCCCTATGTTCCATGAAATTATATTGCTGCAAGAGCCTGATTGTAAAGACATCATTGTGCTGTACAAGGCTTTTCATGGTAGCAAAAAAAAAAAAAAAAATCATGTTGCTTGTAAGGCTGGCGCCTTTGGCTCAGGAAATCTTTGAGTCCAACACTGCTAAAGCTGAAAGAATTTCTGGAGCAGTGTTACCATATGCTTGTATTGTTCTGATGCACCTCCCCAAGCACCTTCCATTGACCACGGTTGGATACAGGACACGCATCTCAGTAGACCTTTGCTCCAACCTGCTATGGCTTTTTTTTATGTTCTCATGTGTCCTCTGTTGGGTTTTTTATTATTTTCCTTAAAAAGGAATATTGTTTCCATGGAAACAATTATGTCAGTGGCATGTATGAGTTTAGTAATGTCCTTAGGAAACATTTGCAGTCAGTTCACAGAGGTCAAGATGTCTTTATGAATATAGATCTTTAAGCAAAGGTACTGTTAAAACAACAAAAACAAGTTCAGAGGTTTTCCAAAGTGATAGGTAATGACCACATTTCATCACCGTCCCTTATTACAAGTTCTACATCAAAATGTTTCCTTGTGAAAATTTGGCCTCAGCTGTGAGTGCTGAGCTTTTGAAAATAGGATGCAGAATGCTCTGTAATGTATACCTGCTATGGGAAATGTCACCCTCAATAAGTTCTTATTCATAACTCCAAATTTCTGTACACAGACTGTCCCAGAGGTCTTGGTATAAACATAATTCTCTTATAATCCAGTGCTGGAAGAACTACTATACAACTGGAGCTAAAGGGATAAGAAAAAATAAGATTAAGACATTCCTATAATTATTCCTTTGACTGCAGAACAAACCACAAGATAATGTGACATTATATTCACTGTTTACCAAGCCACATTAATTAAAAAAAAATCTTACCATGCTATAAAAATATTTCAACTTTTAACCTAGCAATTAAGATAGTGCTTTTCAGATAATCAGGAGCTTTGAGAGCCAGCATGTGAATGCTTCTTCCTTGCATGAAAAGAAAGGATGCAAAGAGTTCTTCTTTTTCTGGCCCTCTCTATAACTACAAGAGCATCTCTGTGCGCTGGTTTGTGGATGTTCACGCTGTCCACACAACTGCACCAGACAGGGACGAAGTGATGGGGTCACAGCTCTGCAGAGGTGGAGAGCAGCAGCACAAGGCCATGCCAAGCTCCTCCCAGGCTATGTGTGAGGCTGCACTGCTCCCTGCTCTGGGCTGCATCTTCGTGCAGCTGAAGCATGAGGTGAGAGGTGGCTTCAAAGGCTTATGGCACTGCTAAGCTGATATCCTGATCTCTGCCCAGTGCTCAGCCACCCTGTCTCTTCTGTAGCTCTCTACAGCTCTGCAAAGAGGATGTGCAGCCAAATCCACACGTGGAAAGAAACTGGTTCACAGCTTGATGGCTGGTAGAGCCTTAAAGGAGGTCAGGATTTTTAGCAGCATTTTGAAAAGGTACAGAGAGAATTAGTGTGGGAGACCAAGGTAGGCAAACTGTTCCAGACAGCTGATGCGGTGGCAGGAGGAGATCCAATTTAAATTCACTTTAGTATTAATTGTCAAAAAAGGATGAGATCAGTTTATGAACTAGAAGCACTGTGCAGTCAAAAGTTACAAGCCCGAGTTGTTGCCACAAAGTAGCTGAAAGGCTTTTCTTTTGAAAAGATTAAACTTCAAAGAATTGCAGAATAAGATACACAAAAAGTGGCATGTGCTTTTGCTCGATAATGTTTGATTTTCAGCCACCCCCTCCCCAGCCCTATCACACTAAATTCTTAACACTGAAGTTGCAACTAAGTAGCTGTTTTATAAGATAAATGACTGGGAATATGAAAGACTTTGACCAAAAAAAAAAAAAAAAAAAAAGGCTGCATAAAATGGATTGAAAGAAGCATGGATAGCAGAAAACATTACCTAGCACAGGAGACCAAGGTTTTGCATATTTCTTGACCAAAGGAAATAATACAAGAGATCAATGTGTCCAATACAGGTTAACCCAGTGGGATGACATTTGCCTTGTAAAAAATACAGGATACTACATCCAAGTCAGACTCTGCTGCTGCGTAGGACTGTTCCCTCTGTGGTAGTAAGGGGTTTAATTCTTGCTGAAACCAAAAGGAGAGTGGGTCGCCAAAACATTTTCTAACTGGGACTTAAATGATTAAGGATAAGTAAAACCCTGAACACATTACCTAATGTAAAGAAAGGTAAACTGAGGTTGACCTACTGGTGACCAAACTGCAAAAGAGAAGGCAGTGGAAATATTTCCTCTTGAGGCATCGGAGGCCTTACTGGCACTTGCCTTTTTTTAACACGTTACTTTAACAATAAGAGCAATTCTCTGCCCAGTTCAGTGGGCTGTGGGGCCAAAGAAAGCTGAAGGAAAGAAAACTACACAAGGACTTCAGTCTGTTTGGAAACTGGGACAGGCCTTTCCCAGGACATGGCTGGTTTAAGAACTGAAAGTATATTTCTCCTTTTGTTTGTCCATATCTAATGAACTAAAGGATTTCTGTGACTTAACTCTGTAGAAAGAGACAGACAGATTCAAGGGAGATAGGAAAAGGACAATTAGCTAGAAAAGGAATTATATCTCTTTTAGGAAAACTGCCACTAATAATCTCTCGTGATCAAGACATACATTAATGTAATAGAAGTTGGAGCACATTTACCATATCAGGAAGTTTGAGAGGTTTTTTCCAGTCACTCTGAATGGTTCCATAGTTTGTTTCTGGATGATTTTTTTCTCCTGTGGAACAAGAGGCAATAATATTTCCAAATACAGCAAATAACCCCCAAATCCTGAAGATAATTAAGTAGTGCAGCACAAAACAAAGAAAAGCAACACTGATCAGAGAGGAAGAAATAGCAAAGTCACATCCTTGTACTCATCGCTTAAATCAGCTACAGCATCCACACGGGAGCCAAGAGCTCCTTGAGTCCAAAATCCCTCATGGACCAAGATGAGCAATCTTTTCTCCCTTAAAAACTATGTTCCTTGGAAACAACAAAAATCCCACAACAACAGCCAAGGAGTCACCACGCACCAGGTATTTTGGCAACCAACACATAGCATGGAACATCTCTCCTGAAGAGGCCAAGTCGGCCTTGAATCTATTGCTAAATTCACATGAACACTTGGGTTTTTCCTGAGCAACAAGTACACTCATTTAAAAATTAATAGCAACAATTTGCTCAGTAACTTTGGGACAGGGAGGGAGAGACCTACCGAAACAGCAAGAATGAGCTTCTCATCTTATTTTTTTTGTGAAGGATTCATCTGCCGCAGACCATGAGTGTATGGCATAAAGCCCTGAGCAAGCAAATGACTTCAAATTATCCAGTGGCAATTATGAATGAGAGAATGCATGCTGGAGGTGCAATGAAAGAAAATTGAGAGATTAATGTGAAATATAAGGTTATAATTAGGCATAGGTATCTGTTTTCTACCTGCTTTTGCCCATGGGGAATTTGGAAAAATAAATACTCTTATTTAATAAAATTCTCAACGCCAACAGAGAAGCAGGGCAACTTTTTAAAGCTATGACAACATATGCCAGACAAGCTCTGTTGCAATGGGTTTACATTTCAACACAGAATGGCTTGTAAGAGAACACTGCCTGCTATAGCATGTTTTGACAATATTAAAAAAAATTATAACTAAAAAAATTCATTCCAAGAGGAAAAAAATAAACAATGCAGTGATCCTGCAGTAGGACTATCTGCAGAAACTCCCATGCGTGGAGGAACTGAGGTTTCTAAGCGATGATAGGGACATTTTAACACCTGGAGGGGAAAAAACCCCACACCACAAAAAAAAAAAACCACAAAAAAAACCCCACCATCACACAGACAAAATCTCACACCACAGCAACTCTGTGAAAGAGAGGACAAATTCAAACAGCTGAACTTGTTCTTTCCTCCACTTGGAAGTTACCTGGAGGATGAGAAGCCATATTCTGGTACAATGCAGGGTTGAACACTGATTTTTCCAAACAGTTCTGTTATCCTCTCACTTTGCAGTGCCTCCACCTACATCAGCTAAGGCAACCTCTAAGCACCCACTGACAGATGCAAAACAGTTTTAAGCATGCTTTTCCTGAAAATTCCAATCCCTATTCTCTTTAACACATTTTTCTACTTCTAAATGTAGACTTTGGGCAGCTCTGAAAATGGTGACATTTGTTTGCAAGTAAGAAAGCAGTCTTTTTTTTGTTTTGCTGTTGTTTTTACTATTCAGATACACCTGGAGCTTTCTCTCCTCAATCACAATGTCCACAAACACCACCTGGTCTGAGCTCTACTTTAATGTTCAACAGATCCCAGAACACTCTGAAGAAAATTCTCTCCATTAATTTCTAGAAATCTAAGATGAGACACTACTGAGCAAACTCTCCATCAATTCACACCAGCCATATCAAGGTTTGATACTGGACCACCAAGTGCAGCAGAGGCTTGGGCATTTATACCTGTAACTGAAGTATAAAATTAACAACTTTTTGGTCCTAGCTGGAATAACACATCCCTTGACAATCAACGACATTTGTGTTTTAGTTCCATTCCATCTGACTCCATGTGCTTTAAGTTTATTTTTATTTCAGTTGGTTGTGGCTCTTGCTGTTCTTAGCAAGATATCTTAGCAACATTACTTGTTACACCTCTTTGAAAGAATAGAAGTTTATTACCCACCACAAAAGGCTTCTCTTTCTGCCTCTAAACATCAGCACCAGCTTCTAAGGCTCAAGCATTCATTCTTGGGAGGGGAAAAGAAAAAAGGAATACTTTTGTTCACCTGTTGAAGAGTTCAACACAGTGAAGTTACCCATAGACATCAGCTCTGTTTAAAAGAGCATAAGACATCCATGCAGTCTATTTCCCTGCAGTGGTTCCCTCTCTTCAAAGGTGTTTTCTGTATCTAGATCAAAGTCCTTAGGAAATTCCTGGGGTTTATGCACCCTTCACAAGTTTTCTACCAAACCAGTAATGGTTCACCTCTTTGCTCTTCCTCCTCTTCTACCTGCCCTTTCCTGCTTGAATAAGTTTCTTCAGCTTTGCTGGTCCAGCAGTTGGAAACAACATTATATCCTATGACTGACCAAGCCTTTCCCAGCTAAGGAAGATATTCCTCCCACTCCAGCAGAAAACCTAGCTTGAGACATTTCATCTCCAAACTACTCCTTCATGGCCTTTCCACCAGCTACACCAACAGAAATATTTGTCAGGCTGCAGCATCTCCATCCATAGTGCAGCCCCAAGGATTTGTGATGTGCTGGTTTTCAGGTGTCGAGGAGCATGCAGAAGTGGTGGGGTTGGGACTCCCCAGCTGAGGGCTGCCACCCAAGGCAGCACAACAGGAGACTGTGGAATAATTTCCTGGCAGCAAGCCTTTCACTGGGTTTAGATGAGTCAGAATGTCAGGGTCTGGCCAGCTGTCAGGGCTCTAAGTGTAGAGAGGTTTCCTTAATGGCATTATTTCTGAGAAATAAACAATTGTCTGTCACTCATTACCACACGCAGGTCCTCGCATCTCTGAAATGCTGAAAAACAGCATCTTACAAACAAGAAAAATGAATTATTAAGCAATTGGAAAATGATTATACAATTACGTTCTGTTCAGGTACCATTAGTCACAAGGAAGATGGAATACATCCAAGCTTTAAAAGTGAATTACTCATACAAAATTATGTCTGCTGAGAGTCACTTCTCCTTTAGGGTTCAATATCTACAGTGCAAGATTTTAAGAGGAGAAGATGAAGGAGGGTATTGTGGTAAAGCACTAGTACAGATGCCAGGTTTGAGTTCTATTCCAGCCAGCAGTGGTGAGCAAGCTGCAACTGGCATTAAGTCTGAACTGGTATGGACATACACAGACTGATGGTAGCAAAGCTAAGCAGGTTTGCAGCAACGTGGAAATCAGCTCCTGCTTCTCATTCGAATAGGTGTGCAAGAGTGAAAGCCAGTCATAGTTTACAGGCTGCAAATTCAGCACTCCCACCACAGTAAGTCTGTCCTATTTACAAGCAGAGTATTTTCGTTTCAGACTAAACCAGAGCCCTTTTTTGGCCAAGACTATTCCTGACAGACCATTTTCATGCCAAGCTCTGTAACCTCCATGTACTCCATGTCCTCAGAGAGATGAGAGTGGCCTCAACTACACTTCTGGGTCTCAGAGGGCTGCTTTTGGTCTCTCCATCCTGTAGCAAGTTTCATACAGTTAACAATTCCAGTTTAAGTTCTCCAATTTTCTCTGCTGCTTGTACGTTCCAAACATGCTTCAAGTTCATTCTTGTGTCAGCATTAAACATTTCACAGAGGTGTGGCCCCAGCAGAGCCAATAATAATTCCGCACTTTCCCTGACCTTTTGCCCAGCCTTCCTGTAAACTGGCACATCATCTTCCCCCTTTCCCACCAAAAAAATAGTCATTTTGTAATATAATACATAGCCTTCAACTGTGTTGGGGCTGCTGTGCTGCTCCATTGTGTCTCTTGGAATGCTTTTTACTCGTACTTTAATGTAGTAAATGAAAGGGTGTAATACAGGACAGGTAATAGACAAGATTACAGATTATGTCTACTTGTCATTAGCTGAAACTAAGTGCTATATCAACAAACATCAACTGTCCTCTGCCAAAAAAAAAGAAAAACAAACCCAAAAAAACCCCAAACAACAGGATGTTTCAGTTTAGGTAGCACAGGAAAGCACAGGGTTAATAAAAGAAAATCAAACCCCTGTAGTTGATCCAGTACAAGTTTAATCATTGTGCCCAGCCAGAGCTCACTCTGATTTCATTCCTTCACTTCCTCATCAAGCAAGCATCAACTTATTACAAGTATATTCTTTCCTCAGCTACTGTCTTATTTTGCTTCACTAAACACTTCAGGACATGAATTCCACCTTCAGGACTATTTTGTGCTTGACATACTGTGCAACTAAATAATTTCTAGTTACAAAGAAACCTGCATTTAAACCTTGGGTCTAGGTTTGCCTGGCTAGTGAAGAAAGATGAGATCTGGGTCTGTCAGGGTGTTTTGCAACCCTGCTCACAGAAAGCACACAGAGGAGAAGGGCTCCAGCAGATTCTGAGTCATTGGCTGTACCAGGGGTGGAAATCCGTCTCCTTGCCTGGACAAACTATTGTTTGAGCAAACTCAGCCAAAGCCCTGGGCACATCCCTTTAGCCTGCTAAGGCAGTCACTCCCTGCCTCTGGTGCCAGTGCAGTTGCATGGATGGGTGCAGCCAGTGCACCTCCTGTACCGCTCCCACTGCAGCCTTCCAGCGTGAGGGACAGCACCAACCCAGCTTGTTCCGACTTGTTTTTGAGAATGACAACAATAAAACCTGTAGCCAGAATCCTGATACCTGTAGCAAAGTTAAATGATAGCTCCTTGCCCCTTGCCTAGCTTGCAGATACATCCTCACAGAAACACACTTGCATTCAATAAATAATATTCCCTGTATGAAGATTGCACAATAAAGTATTTAAGTTCAGGGCTTCCTTTCATGAACTGCAGGCTTTGGACCAGTACAAATCCACAGAGCTCCATCAGAGCTTCTGTCAGTCAACACCTGCCCAGCATATCAATCCTTGCCCAGTATAAATCCGTAGAGAAGTGCCATGAACTTGCATGGCAATCTGCCAAATCCCATCAGCTGAGAAGCTATCCTGATGAGCACAATGTTCTCAGGGATGATTCACCCTCGTCAACATTGCCATTAGTCAGAATATTTTCAAAAGCAACTTGAACAAGGTTTAGGGATCTCTTTAATAAACATGCATTTAAATAAGCTGTCTTGGAGCAGGGAGATAAATGAAGGAGGCCTGCTGCAAGTTAGAACTGAAGTGTGGCAAAACAATTCTGCAGAATGTTTTATTCCTTATATAATGTCTCCTGACAGAACCTCAGGGGTTCACATTAAACACCATAAATCAGACCACCTGGGGCTCCCCTATGATTATTGCAGCTGCATGCTGCAAGCTCCAGTAGAAGAAACGTTCCCTTTTATTGTAAGAAAGTAATAGGGCATAGCCCAAGTCTGCCAGAAAAATGCACAAATCAAAAGCACGCCCTGCACAAAATCAGCTTCTGATGTGTTCGTTTGCTCTGGATGTACGTGGCAAGCTGACAGCCAGAATCACTTTGTCCTCATTGATCACCAATGCTTTTGCCAGCAAGGTGAGTAACATGTGGAACAGCCAATTCTAAAGAAACGTCAGTTCAATGGAAAATAAAACTGAGACATTTATTTTATTTTTCTACCTTCGCCTCAGTGAATTTCAGCAATTGGGAAAAGCACCAGACTCTCTGCACTGAAGCACAAGAGCACTTACAGCTCACAGTGATGCCACAGCCACCATAGCTGTGCCTGTCCTTGGAAGGAGGCCCTCAGGGTCAGCAGCATCCCCCTGCCCACAGGCCTGGCCACTGTGGCTTCTGCCATGTCCCTAAGCCCCATTTTCATTACTAAAGAAAGGTGTCAACTGTTGACTGCCAGGGATGAGAAACAGATGTGAAAGCCCTCAGAATATATGCCCCCAAAAAGTGATGGGGAAAAAAAGCAGCAGTGTTTCCCAGAAGTATAACAGTAACCTTCCTTCACTTCTGCCTTGGTCCTAAACCTGACTGTTAACACTGATGAGGGGGAATTCTGTCTTGTGAGAACTTCTCTGAAGTGAGCCCCATAACATCTTTCCTAGGAGAAATTCTCACCTCTCCTTAGAAACTCACAATGCCTGAGAAGTCAGAGACTGGTAGAGCCTTGATGTAGTCCTACAAACTCTTTGGTAACCAATGTGACAAGGAACATATCATTGCCATCAGTTAGCTTGAAGCAGGATCATGATGACATGTCAAACATCCTCTCTGGTGGCTCTCCATATCTTTGGCACAATTAAATAATTTCAATGGAAATGTCCTGCCTTGCTATCAGATCACTGAGACACTGTGTGAAACATGCAACCACGCAGACAGGGCTTCATGCAGAACATTCTCTTATTGCTGTGATGACATCTCTCTTCTCAGGCATAATGACCCAGCCATTCAATAAAACAAGGAGTGGATCTTCTGGTTGGGCTTAATTTAGTGTTTTGGTTGTGAGCTTTAAGAGTGTACACAAAATTTGACAGAACACATGTGCATATCCAAGGAGATTGCTGAGGGAAAGAAAATGAGAGATGTTTGCTAGATAATGGACTAGGGGAAAACTAAGTGCTGTTTCAGTCCACTACAACAACAGAAAAAAAAACTTGATAAGTTAAATTACACCTGAAGAAAACACCTGAAAGTGTTTTGTAAGAGATCACCCTATTCTGATGGTGATTTTGGTTTAGGTTTGAGAGTTTTTTTAAATATGCATTTTATTTATTTATTTGCACACACAAGCTACGTTCAAACTTGCTTTCCTATGCTCAGGCTGAGAACAGCACAGTCAGAGCGGAAAGTCTGATCTTGACTGTGCTTTATTAGAAACCCTAGAAGAATTGCTGCTACCCAGAATTGGAGATGCAGGACTTGAGAATCATCTCAGTATTCAAGTAATCTTAAAAAAGAAAAAAAAACAAAACCAAAACAACCAAACAGCAAACCCAGTAAAACAACCACATTTTCTTCCCAAGCAAATTAGTTACCAGAAAAATCATTCTGTCTTCTAGCCCATCATCCTGTTTGACAGTACCTGTCAAAGATAAAATCTTTCAATGAATTAAGGGAGGGGAAAGGCCAATCCTTCCTAGTTATGGTGCAGTGATTTACATCAGTATAATTACATCTTCATTATGACTAGACCTCCAGGGAAACACTACTGGTACATAAGAACTTTGATTTTTAATTGCAATAGATCTGCTACTATCTAGCTAAATCTATTAAAACACATTTGAACAAGCAAAGATTAATAAAAAGATAGTGCTAGATAGTTCAGATTTGTGAAATGTTAAACTAATTGCCGTGCATTCTTTCCAGCCTTGAAGTGGTAGTACACTGCAATTGGGTCGTGACATTACATTGCAAGGGTAATATATGGATCTTTTTTACTAGCAGTACTCTCTCCCAGATCAATCTTAATATAAATTCCTAATGCTTAGCAATTCTGATACTTGCCTATAATTCAAATGCTAATATCAGTTTAACCTGGAATTTACTGCAATCACTTTCCCTCTGAAAAGTGCCCTCTTTTAATCAATGAAAACTGCCATTCTGAGGGCCTTCTCTTCAAACAGTGAAATCAATCCCCCTCATCACTGGCAGGCTCTTCAGTTGGAAGAGCACCCAGCACTTGAAGAAGCTGGTGTAAAGATGCAGAACACACACATGGCCTGCTTCTCCAGAGACACGCTGCGGTCTGACACCCAGCAATGGCACGTCTCTCTTCACAACCCCATCACACAAGCAAGCACCTGCAGCGAGCCTCACACTTCATCTGTGCCCTCAACAATTTGTCTCAGGACTCTTAAAGATGAGTTTGTCCCCCAAAAGAAAGCCTGAATCATCAGACCCCCCTGATGATTTTATACCTCTATGCATATATTTAAAGTGGGGAATGTTGTTACTTCCCTTATGCTTTGTGCAGGCTGGTGTCCGTGTGTGTCCATGTGTTTGGAAGGGTTTAACTTTATTAAGGTTGACCTGCAACATACTTTTTTCAAGGTTTCCAGATCCTCCTTGCAGCCTTCCCCCTCTCCCAGCCTGGTGAGCCTGCAAGAATAGTTCCTGCTAAGAACTGTTCTCACACTCAGTGCTTTATGTAAGGTTACACATTACACAAATAATCGAGAATATATGTGGAAATGAAGGAAAACAAAAAAATTAAACTGATTTTAAAAAGAGAACCCCATGTTAATGCAGTCTGTGACATGTCCCAGAAATTTAAGATAAATAATTTTCCCTGTCTTTTCAATCTCTTGGTGATCCAAGGAGGGTGGATCCTTAAAACAGATTTCCATTTATTTCAACTGAATTGGCAATTGTAGCACTAGATCCTTCATGGGCATATTTTAGAGAAATACATAAATTAATATGCATGTGTGTATCTATATTGAGTATTAGTAAACTTCCTGTGATTTAATTATTTAAAATATCTGACATTTTCACAGTGCAGTTTTTCAGTCTCCATTCCACCAAAAAGGGTGCGGGGGAAGACAGAGAAGGGGAAAGTACTAGGCTTAAACCATAATGCAAAGGACAAAAATCAAATCTCTTCTGAACCAAAACCTGTTCACCATGAGCTTAGCAGAGTTGGTACAGGCGCTGCAACACAGGAATTACATTTCACCTGCACCCAAGAGACCCATTGCTTCCAGCAGATCTTTTCAGGTGCAAAGCATCCCCATCATTTCCTAGGACAGCATTTCACACAGCAGGCAGAAAGCAGTGCTCCTCACGTATGCAAATCCATCCATGTCTTTGGGGCTCCTCCAGTGCCCACCCATTCACAACAAGTAAATCACAGAGAGAAGCAGGATTTAACTCTGAATAGCTTTGCTTTTGCTGATATAACTTCGACCCTTGATGATAGTTAATGTCAGGGTTTTTTTGCATTCAATTAATTTAACGGTCCAGATTTTAATTTGCATTTCATTTAACATTTCAGAGTTTTAATTTGCCAGATATTGTTTATCAAGTATTCATTTCAGCGCCTTTCACTGTATATACGGTGCATACTCCTCAGTAATTAGTGTGCAGTAAATTAATTCTCTCCTTGTTCCTTCATCAGATATTGGATTAAGAAACTTTCACTGTACCAGCATAGTGAGCTAGCTTAGGAATTTCCCATCTATAATACCTTTGTTTAATATTTGTCTTGTATATGTTATGCTGCCTTAATGCTTTACACGATAAGAAATGTTATAGTTAGAAGCAGAAACCGCCAATTAATTTGGAGTCACATATTTGTTTGAAATTATTAGACTCAAATTAAATGTGTTTACGTGGTTCTACAGTGTCTACTCCTTTAGACATCCCTACACTTTCTTTAAGGAAAAAATGGTTGTTGTATTTATATAAAGGATATTAAAGCCACCTGATGATTTTCATCAACCGGCATGAGCCTTAAATCAGATCCAAGGTAAACACTTCATTACAGATCTGTCTTCTACATTCTGTCAAAATGGGCCAAAGACCAGCAAGTGTCCTCTTACAAATCCAGGGAAAATAATACACAGGCTCAATAGAAGGGCATTACCACCACAGTCCACTGAAATTGTGCGCGTTTCGCAAACACTTTCACAGTTCATTTCACCCTTTCCATGTCCACTAAGACACACAGCACACAGACACAATTGTTCCCAGTTAGTCCAAACTTGGACAACACCTTTGCTCAGTGATTAAGGCTCCTCTGTGCAAACTATATTCATCTCTACCTGAAAGACCTTGCAAAGCTCACCCACCTGCATGGGCCAACAGGCCAACTGTCCAAAAGGTTAGAAAATATCTTACAAGGGATATTTATGCCTATAGAGTCAGCGGACATTTTAATAGGTTGTGTTTGGTTTTCATGCTTTAAAAGTTTGCAAATTTATGAATACAACATATCCCTTCAATGATGGAAAAAGATATTATCAGTGACGCATGACAGAAGGAGGAAACACTGGTCCTTTCTGAACCTATTCCCAAAATGTCTTCTGTCACATCAAGCACCCATGCAGGCACACAGAGTACTGGAATCTGGTTTGGACAAGCCTCAGCACTGGCTAGCAGGGAAAGGCAAAGTGGTGGAGTAGGGATCTGGGGTAAAAGGAGTTTGGAGTTTATTTTTTTTCCCCAAGCAACTCACTGCTGAGCAGTATGAGCCATGGGCCACTTAAGATTGAAATTATCCACAGCCATGTGGATAGCTCCCAGATTTCCCCATTGCTTTTCTGTTTGAACCAGCAAGACATACAGGAACACCATTTACACCCTGGAAATGGCAGCAGAGGACAACTGCTTCTGTTCTCCACCAACATCTAACACAGGGCATACAAATGTACTGAGAAGAATGAATTTGCAACGAGGCACAGGAAAAATATTATGGACATTCTTTGGAAAGCTAATAGTGGAGATAACTGTGCCTTCCTTGTCATCCAAAGCAATAACAACTTCCTTTCCACATTTAGCACATTTTTATTTAAAGGTTACAAAAATAACTAATACGTGTGTGTGACTGTGGGAATCAAGTTAGAGCAATGGGGAAAAAAACCCCACACCAACAAACTAAGAAGTCCTGCTGTTTCTTTCTTAATGAGATCAGTAGATATCCCTAAAGATCATGCTGCAGTTGTACCTCTGTCCCCTGGCTGCACACCGTCACAAGGACAGATATCCTGAGCCAGCTCCACGCTCCCACTCACTGTGTTTGGGGTAGGAGAGGGAACACACCTGGGCCACAGCCCCACCAGTGCTGTCCAGGATTTTATACAGATCCCTAAACACATGGCAAAGCACAGACTTGGGAACTGTCTACCCTCTGACAGCTGTTTGCTGGTGGACACAGAAACAGCAGAATTTGGTCCCAAGCTCTCAATCGT